>CAUYSK010028657.1:0-34697 GCA_963575035.1 Avahi laniger | reverse complement strand
TTCTGGTTGAAGCCACGGCTACCCACCGTTGCTCACTTTATCACCTACTACCAGCGTGTGAGCAAATCTTGCAGGATTAGCATAAGATTATGGCACATGTTGGTCTTCAGCTTTTGACTTGATTTTCAATAACCAGATATAGGTGAAGTTGTTTGAGTACAAGATAAATCTCCAATTTGACAGACCTTGAACCCTAGTATTATTTTGAGTTAGGGACAAGATGGTCATTTGATAGATCAAATATGTCCTGGGGGGTACAACAAAGCCATCTTTGACCCTCTTGTTAGTTTGTTCCTGATTGACACCTTATCTGACCATCTTTTCAGTACCCCCATTCTCTCCAGAGTCAGAAAGACAAAATTCTGCTATGTGCAGGGATGGACAAGACACATACCTAATTATTGCCAGAAACAAGGGCTGCACATTAACTCTTCTAAAACCGAAGACATCATTTTTTGAGGGGCCAAACCCTGATGTTTAACCAGCTTCTAACCAGTAATTCTCTTAGATCAGCTCATTCAATTGATACACAGAAGAGTTAGATATTCTGAGGTGCTTTACTCAGATTTTTTTTTGTGGCTATTTAAACCAGTGAAGTGGGCATTTATTTATTTATTTTATTTTATTTTATTTTATTTTTGAGACAGAGTCTCACTCTGTTGCCCGGGCTAGAGTGCCATAGCATCAGCCTAGCTCACAGCAACCTCCAGTTCCTGGGCTCAAGCGATCCTCTTGCCTCAGCCTCCTGAGTAGCTGGGACTACAGGCACGTGTCACCATGTCCGGCTAATTTTTTCTATATATTTTTAGTTGTCCAGATAATTTCTTTCTATTTCTTTTTTTTTTTAGTAGAGACAGGGTCTTGCTCTTGCTCAGGCTGGTCTTGAACTCCTGAGCTCAAACAATCCGCCCACCTCGGCCTCCCAGAGCGCTAGGATTACAGGTGTGAGCCACCGCACCCTGCCTGAAGTGGGCATTTAATACTCACTTTAAAATTGGCCCAGCATTTGTGAGAACCCATTGTTTATTCTTCTGTTAGGGAGTGGCACCTCCTTTTCTTTTTTTTTTTTTTTTTTGAGGAGATTCTTAACCCTGCCCATGGGCAGTCGCTGAGTCCAGAGCTCAGGGGAAGGTGGGCTGTGCTTCCATTCAGACTCCTGACGGGCTGACCAGCCCTTCTTGTTGCCCTGCTGACCACTGAGACCCAGGCCACCAGGCAGCACCCCCCGGAGTGCTTCTCATGTTTGCAGCCTTGTCATGGCTACAGCACACTCACCACAGGCTGGGGCAGGACGACTGCCTGAGAGCGAGCGGCCCAGCCTCCCTGCACAGGATGGGCCAGCTTTCCAAGTTTTGAAAGTGGCAGAACTACTCTCTCCCATTTCTTTCTTCTTCTTCTTTTTAATAAAGAAATGTCAGAGCAAGTCCACTATACACAACAGATAAAAGTGGAGTTTCTCTGGTCGAAGCCAGGACAATGGGGTGGGGTGGAGATGGGAGGGAGAGAGTTCTACTCTCCAGCTCCTGGGGTGGTGTGAAGGGCAGAGGAGAGCCACTTTACAGAATTGTGCTCTGGAATCCTCGAAGAGAAGACAACAAACAGCCCTCACTGCAGAATAGTGCTAAGGACATTGTACTCTTCTCTCACAGCTTCTTTTCTGGAAAGATCCATAGAAGGAATTTCTCATGTATCTCACTTTTGAGAATTCTTGTGATTTTCTTTTTTGGGGGGGAGCACTTGACTTAATTATTTATTTTTTAAACCTTAACGAGGCTATGACTTACGCCCCCTTGCATGGGCTGCTGGAGAACACACAGCTGATTTCGTGGGCCCCCTCGGGTGGTTTCTTAGTACTGCCCTGCACATGTTTTATGAACTGCAGAAATGGTCAGGAATCTAGGTATGATTTTTACCTTATTTTCCTTTTGTCCTGAGTTTTACTTCATTTTTATTAAATTTCTCTTATACATGTGTACATTACCTCAAATCCTTTTTGGAACGAAACAGGATAAAAATAAACATGAGTGCATAAGTATGGTGAAAAACAAACAAACAGCCTTCCGCAGCATTCCTACGACTGTGCTCACCTCGTTGGGGTGGAATCCGTCCACGGGTTCAATGAGCTCCCAGGGCTGCCCGCCTCTCTTCTGCCACTCCTGTATAACTGCGGGGCACACAACCACAGGGTTACAGACAAGCAGTGGTCGATGTCCGAGGGCAAGAGCGTGAGAAAGTTCATGGAGCTGTCCACTGCCCTCCCGGGCTCACGCTGACTCAGCCATAGCCACCTCTGAGCCATTCTCTCGGGCTGGGGGCTTTCCGAACAGAAGTGATCTTCCCATTGTGTGATTCCCCACCCCCCAACTCAGGAAGGGAATATGTGAGAATGTTGGATCAATGTGGTTTATGTATCGAGGAGGGCAGTGGGAAAAGGTGAGCTCTAAAATATTCAACACCTATTTAAGTACATCTCATTTTTCAGTGATGTGGTAGGACAGTATCACAGGAGGGGAAAATTAAACATTTTGTTAACATCTCCTTTCATGGTTTGCCATTTGCAGACACTGCCTGCATGTGTCAAGCGCCCACCTTTCAAAATCACACAGCGCGTTCGGGAATATAATTACATAAAATTATCTCGGCGTCACATTTAGAGAGAGCATGGCTGCAGAGAAAATATTATGAGCCCAGGCGTGATGAGAAACTATAAAGCTGTCCTTCAACAGGGGTGAGAGACCAAGAATGTCAGTTGCTCCAAGGAAACAGCACAATTAACTCTAGCTTGTTCCATCACACAGTCAATAAGAACTCCTCGAGGAAACTTCAAGTCCCCAGAGAGTCTCCAGAGAGAAGACTCGGAGCCGGCTGCTCCCTGCGTAGCTGGGTCCTCACTTCCCCCGCGTCCAGCGAGGGGAGCGGGCACAGCTGGAGGCACAGCTAGTTCCTCCAGTTCTTTTCTCTTCACCTCCTAGAAAACTCAAGGACAGAGGTCTGTGCCCTCTCTCTCCCCTTCTCATCCCAAAGGAAGGATGGAGATTCCATCAGGGGCTTTGATTGGACAAGGGACGCTGGAGTTCTCTAGGACTGAATCAATACTGCGCTGCCTTTGCAATGAGTCAGAACGTCCCAGCATGCCATCGCCACTTACTACCCAATCCCTGTCCCTGAGGGGCTGCCATTAATGCTGCCCTTCTCAAAGGGCAAGAAAAGATTCATGCTGGTGGTTTGGAGTCCTACACACCGAACCACCAGTCCCTGTTAGCTTATCCCTGGCAGAATGACTGCCCCTGAACCTCTCTTGGTATCCTCCTTCCAGGTTTTATTGGAGGTTATTGGAAGCAGCAGCTTTTGGTAAATGGTCTTTGCATTACTTAGAAACTCAAACTGAGGACATTGTCTACTGTGTCATTGTGTCATGTGGCGTCCCCCACATGACGTCTCAAGGGAGAAGTTGCTTTGTGCTGGGAGACACTGTCTCTCTCTGAAGGACTGGTAAGTATTAAATATCTGCTTGTCGGGTAGGAAGCTCAGAGCCGCACTGAGGAGTAGACCCCATGCATTCTTGTGAAGGCTTATTTGTTCTGCCAAACCAGCATGCAGCCCTCAACAATTTCTTTCCTGCCCTTGGCTGTCGTGTCCTGTAAGAGCAGAGCCTCGGGGAAGCTTTCCTGGCTCAGACTTCAGTTTGCCTGACCTGTTCTGCTTGTTTTATGGGGCATGATCTTGGAATTTGACCTTCTGCTTCAGGTTCACTTCTGACTGTTCTCCCTTTCCCTCTGGACTTGACACTCCAAAGCTCGGTGGGTCCAAGACCACCATCCTGGCCGCCATGCCGACTCTGTGTGCTCTGTGATACCATCCTGCCCATCCTTTGTGCTGCTTTCGGGCTCTTTGTCCCCCACCATGCCCAGGAGATCAGGCCAGTTTCCTTCTCTTATTTTGGGTCCTGCTTTTTCCATTTTCTAACTCTACGCTGATTCTTTAGTCAAGCCGCCTCCAATCCAAACATCCAACAAGTTGTCCTTAATGGAGAATCAGGCATTTGGAAGGGTTTCTTCAAATGCAGAGCCAGGGTCTCTCCCACTGAGCCCCCTCAGTTCTCTTTGTCCTTTTATGGTATTTGTCTCATCTCTTCTTGCAGTCCCACGGGAGTCTCCAGTACAAAAACCAGCAAAGATGCTGGAAGGCCCCGTGCAGGTGAGGCCTCAGTCTCCCAGCCCCCTCTGTGACATCAGAAGTGACATCGCCCCTGTTCACTTGTGCTCCTTTTTGCTTCGCCAAAGTTCTCAGTGAATGTTTTGACCCTTTTCCTGCTTCTCCCTGTATTTTTAGTTTGGTTTCATCTTATGCTGTACGGATGTTAACAGAAAAAAGAAAGGAAAGAATGAAAGAAAATCCTAATACAGGATTATATTGACTGAATATTTGTGTCTTCCCCAGATTCATTTGTTGAACTCCTAACTGCCAATGTGATGGTATGAAGACGTGGTGCCTTTGGGAGGTGATTAGGCCATGAGGATGGATCCCTCAGGAAGGGATCAGTGCCCTTATGAAAGGGACCCCAGAGAGCTCTCACTTTTTTCCACTATGTGAGGATACAAGGAAAAGTCGGAAATCTGTAGCCTACAAAGGGACCCTCACCAGAACCCAACCATGCTGGCATCCTGATTTTGAACTTTCAGCCTCAAGAAGTGTAAGAAACAAATTTCTGTTGTTTATAAGCCATCGGTTTATGACGCTTCATTATAGCAGCCTGAGATAAGACAGATGTTAAGAAACTCCCAGGTGTGCTAATAAGATCAGGCCAATGGGAATTGAGCCCAATTGAGATCTCGGACAGAGCCTGCTAAAAAGGTGTAAAGAGTTGGATGATTAAGATGCGAGGCAGAGGCCTCTTGTACTAAATAGATATACAGTGAGACCTGGACCTGACCTGGACTTCCCTGGTGTCCTCTGATCCAGAGGGGGTAGGAAGCCTCTTATGACACTTTTTGACTATATATTTGCAGAGAAGGTGGAGTGACAAGTTGAATCAAAACCTGAGCTTTCAATGGTCAAGAGAAAAGCTAGGAAAGAATTATGGTGAGCAGGAGACTTGGAAAACCCAAAGTGGAAAACAAATTTGAACTTGTTAAGGAAACGCAGTTTAAGCCAAGATTGTGTTCCTTGAGAGAAACGGTTACTAGGAGCCTGGTACTAAAAAGGTCAGATTTGCTTATACATGAATTTCCTTGAGTGTGATTCAATTTTGGCACCTACGTTTAAAGTTATTCCATTTTGCTTTGAATTTTATGTGTGTTACTATTTACCAAACTAAAAACTATGAGCCTTAGAGAAAGGGAGAGGTGCTGATGGATATCCTCAGGGAACAAATGAACGTAAGTAATTCCGTCTTCAGAATTATGGGTGTCACAAATCTGAAAATCAAAAATTCAAAATTTTCCAAAATCTGAAACTTAATAGAGAATACAGATATAAAATCATCTGCCTATAACCGACTGATCTTTGACAAAGCAGACAACAACCTACACTGGGGAAAAGAAGCCCTATTCAATAAATGGTGCTGGGAAAATTGGATAGCCACATGGAGAAGAATGAAACAGGACCCCTGTCTCTCACCACTCACAAAAATTAATTCAAGATGGATAAAAGACTTAAATGTAAGGCATGAAACCATAAAAATTCTAGAAGAAATTGCAGGAAAAATTCTTCTAGACATTGGCCTAAGCAAAGAATTTATGACAAAGATTCCAAAGGCAAATACAGCAACAAAAAAATAAATAATTAAATGAAACTCGATTAAATCAAAGAGTTTCTGCACCGCAAAGGAAATAATTAATAGAGTAAATAGACAACCTACAGAACGGGAGAAGATATTCTCAAACTGTAAATCTGATAAAGGGCTAATATTCAGACAAACAAAAAGCAAGAACAAAACCAAACAACCCCATTAAAAAGTGGGCAAAAGACATGAACACAGTTTTTCAAAAGAAGATAGACAAATGGCCAACAAACATGAATATATACTCAATGTCACTAACCATCAGGGAAATGCAAACTAAAACTACAATGAGATATCACCTTACCCCAGTCAGAAAGCCCATTGTTAAAAGTCAAAAAACAGTGACTGCTGGCAAGGATACAGAGATAAAGGAAAGCTTCTACACTGTTGGTGGGACTGCAAATTAGTACAACCTCTATGGAAAACAGCATAGAGATTCCTCAAAGAAATAGATGTAGATTTACCATTCAACCCAGCAATCCCACTACTAGGTTTCTACCCAAAGGAAAAGAAGTCATTTTATAAAAAAGACACCTGTACGCAAATGTTTATTGCAGCACAATTCACAATTGCAAAGATGTGGAATTAACCTAAGTGCTCATCAATTCGTGAGTGGATTAAGAAAATGCATACCATGTATATATGTATACCACGGGGTACTACTCAGCCATAAAAAGGAATGAAATAATGTATTTTGCAGCAACTTGAATGGAACTGGAGACCATTATCCTAAGTGAAGTATCTCAGGAATGGAAAAAAAAAATACCACGTGTTCTCTCTAATAACTGGGAGCTAATCAATGGGCACCCATGGGATGTAAAGGTCATAGGAAATCCAGAAGCGGTGGGAGAGTGAGGGGCGAAAAGCTTCCTGTTGGGTACAAGAAACACTATTCAGGTGATGGGCACACTAAAAGCCCCAGCTTAAGCATTATAAAAAGTATTCATGCAACAAAAACATTTGTACCCCCTTAATAATTTGAAATAAACAACAAAGTAACAAAATCCCCAAATCTGAGACTTTTTGAGTGCCAACATGACACTCAAAGGAAATGCTCATTGGGGCATTTCAGATCTTCAGATTTGGGATGTGCAACTGGTAAGTATATATAATACAAATATTTCAAAATTTGAAAAATAAAAAAAAAATCAGTCTGAAATCTGAAACACATCTGGTCTCTAGCATTTTGTATAAGGATACTCAACCTGTACTGTATCTCCAAAATAAGAAGGATGGTCATTGCCTTCTACTTGCCATGGAGAGTTGAGCAATCCCATAATAGTGAGGATTACGAAGGGAAAACTCAGGAACAAAAGCATAAAGAAAGAGACAGGATATTCACTTGCCACATTTTGCAAGGTAGCAGGGGTGTGGGGGGCAGTGGGAAAAGTCCATGTTTTATCATCACCATACTCTGGCAATTCTAAGTGACGTCAATGATAACATATTCTTCCCTGCCAGGAAACCCATTCCCCCTACCACTCATTCCTCCCCTACATTAGTAGGCTAATCCAAGGTAGTCCAGCCTTTAAAACTGGCTTGCCACATAAAATAATGCAATAGGTATTAAAAGAAAATGCCCCAAGGTTACCAAGGCCACAATCAATCTATTTACAGTGGAAAATGTCATCATCTTCTCACATGATTATTGTGTCTGCGAGAGCTGCTGGTGATCACAGATATGTAGACATCAGGACGGTAAAGCTTAAGGGTGGCCTCAGTAACTCACAAGCAAGACTGTACGATTTTATCTGTATTGTAACTGGTGCTAGACAGAACGACTCTTTGTTTTGTTTATCTCAGGATGAAATTCTGCTTTCTCAGGAGAAATGCGATACTAGACACTGGTCATTATTTTTTCCTTGATTGATTTTAGAGTGGGAGATCCAATCAAAGGTGACATGGTAAGTTGATCAGTTTTCTTTCTACCTGGGCCATAACTCAAAGTAGGCATATGAATTCCTATTTGATTTCAGAAGCCTTGGATTAAATTTCTTGAATGATCATGAACAATCTGTTCGGATTTGGTGCATAGCATCTTTTCTTTTCTTTTTTAAAATGTATTGTTTGTTTATCTGTAAAGTGAAAGAAACTGCTAATCATCAGCTTTTCAAAGATGCCAATAGGATAGTGGAGGAAGACTCATAAAATACTTGGTAGCTCCTTGATGAATAGCAACACTAGCAGATATTTATTTTAAAAAGAAATCTGCATTCTTCTCAGCACCATAAAGTGCTTGGCTGTCTTTACAAATGTATACATGGGGGTGCGCCAGCTAAGAGTGAAATTTACTCCAATTGAGCTGTCTTGGAAGCTGAGGACAGCTGGAGGTATATTTAAACTGTCAGAGTAGAAATGGCTTTGTCAGCCAAGAGGCATTTTCTTTCCTCTGTTGGAGAGGTGTGGCACAGACAAAGAGAAAGAACATCACCTGTTCAAGCTGGCATTTCCCGAAGGGAGGAAAAATCGCCGCCTCTGTTTAGTTCATAACCAGTTGGAGAATGAGTCAGCAAGAGACAAGAAGAGGCTTTGGAGGTGAGCAGTCATCTTTCAGTGCCAGATTGGAGCTGTCAGAGTGGAGGACAGATAGGTCTCGTGCATAACCCTCAAGTGACAGGGATCCTCAACTGCAATTTGCTCTGCCACAGGATGTGAAGTTGTGAATTTCAGTAACATGAAAAATGAGGATATTTGTGATGCAATGGTCAGCTCCAATACAGTGCTGAAATGAGAGATTTTCAAGTGACTTGTTAGGGCTGCAAATTTAGTAAGTGACTCTATGGGGTTTTTATTTCTGATAGAAGGAGATCGCTTTTCTGCTTGCTAATGAGCTGCATTTTTAGCATATCACCTTCGAAGGAACTCAAAGGACTCCACAGGCCAGACCGACTGGGACTGGGAGGTGGGCTGGACATCAGCAGTGAAGGAGCCGCTTCATACACATTGATGATTCCCTGCGTGGGGATGCCCGCTAAGAGTTATTGACTCCTTGCTACTTTATGAGCTTTGTTTCACTTAATCCTTCCATAAACTCCATGGTCTAGTTATTTCTACCCTACCTACAAGGAAACAAAGGCTGAGAGGTTATTTCATTTGCTTGAGGTTACACAGCTATCTGAGTTGGAATAGGAGCACAGTTGGAACTCCTGGGCTCTGTTACAGTAGCATATTTTACCCACATGGGGTTGGTTTCCGGAAGGTCAAGCAGCCCAGGCACAAGAGGTTACCCAGGGAGATAGATCTGGGAGTGCATGATCCCTCCACCTACTCTAGAAAAGGCTAAAATTTCAAGTGAAAAATCTCCTTTGCCTAACTTTGGGCACAAGCTAAGAGATTACCACAGTTCCTGAAGACTAGATTGAAATTTCGGCTCTCTCAGAAGTGGACATGGTGGCAGTTGAACGGTAAGTGCAGGATGCTGTATCAGATGTTCGTGTAGGCAGGTCCCAGGGCACCGTTCCTCTGTCTCCACTCTCCCTCTCACTCACTGTGTCCATGTGTCTTCCCTTGTGGGGTACCCACTAACTTCCTTGCATCAAAACGGGATCTTCAAGTTTATTTAAAAAAAATGACAGAAAATTACAAAATCAGAAATTCCTCGAACTGTTAATGGGAATTGCCGAGGAAGGAGAAATACCTAGGTTTCTACAAAGTTGATGTAGAATGTTTGGTTCAGTTTAATGGACCTTTTGCTTTTTTACTGCATTTCTTGTTGCTGTGAGGATAAGGGCCAATGAGGCTCTGCTTCCAAGCATGTTAGTTGACCAGTGGAACACCTGCGGGTACCGGGTCGAGGGTAAAGCTCTTCTCTCTGTATCCTCCATAGAGTTAAGGACTCCTCTGTTGTGTTGACAATTATATTCCCAGCACCTACACAGCTCCTGGCACATAGCACGACTTAGCAAAAATCTGATGATTGACTGATGAAACTCAGTCTTGGAGCTTATAGAACTCTATCTATTAAGCTTTAACGGGCATAGAGAGGACCTGTGGATTGTGTTTAAATGCAGATTCTGATTAGGTAGGTCTGGAGTGGGGCCTGGGATTCTGCATTTATAATTAGCTCCTGGGCAGTGTTGATTTTGCTTCTCCAGAACCACACACTGCGTAGCAAGGGTACAAGGGAATAGTACTCTTCCCTGGGTGCTGGCAATGCACTAGGCACAGCATTTAGGAGGATGACGCATTATTTCACATAATCATCACAAGATTTGCTAGGTAGATATGGTATCCCCATTTCCAGGTCTGGAAGGGGGAGTTTAGAAATGTTCAGAGAATTGCCTACAGTCCCAGAGATAATAAATGACAGGGCTAGGGATCACCCTGAAAAATAAAAAAGTCCCCTGTGAATGTTAGACATTATTATATTTTTAATAACTTTATATTCAGGGTTGATGATGATCAAAGATCACTTGGTGGTGGATTTGTTTACACCAGGAATTCATTAGTGAATCTTTTACTCTGCATTTTAATGAGAGGTTATTTATCAAAATGTCTCTTGCCATGATAGAAGTGTGTATCACTTAGGCAAAAAATCTGGTTAAGGGAGATCGGTCTTGTTGAAAACATGTTCAGAATTGAACTACTAGAGTCTGTGATGCAAAATGTGTCAGCTAATGCAATATTTGATAATTCATGATGGCCATCTGCTGCATCCCAGATGCCTGAGCTGGGGGTTGGTGGGGGGGACAGAGATGATGAACTCTGAATGAGAAATTGTCCGTTCTTCACCTGCACCGTAAAGCTTTTCATTAGCTTCATTGCAGCTGGCAATCAACAGGGGCTTTCCACTTGCATAAAAATTGCTTAGCCATGAAAATGAACCTGGAAGGTTTACAGTCAACAAATAATAATTTTTCAGAGTCAAGATGGAAAGGATAAATCAGTAGCTCTGGTAATCACGTGTTTTTGTGTGGCCTCTCAGCAGTGATGCCAGTGTTTGGACAGAATGCTAGAAAAGAAACGTGGTAATATTCTTTTCAGAAAGCTGGGACATCGGTTTTTCACTTTGTCACAGGCAAGTCCTTTGGTCCTCCCCTTAGGGATTGGGATTGGGCTCATCCTGTATGAGGTCTGGGAAAGTACACTGCTACTGGGTCCCTGAGTAATTCAGTGCCACTACGAGAGGCACCGCCTTATTCCCCATTTCTGTCACATCCTTCTGTAGCCCATAGGTAAGCAGGGCGTTGCTAACCTGCTAGCGAGTCCATTAGTTGCTAACTGGTTAGCGATTCTATTAGCCTGTAGGTTCCTGGCCAAAATCTCTTTCCAACTGGTCACTGGCTCTATCGCTGCAGAGATTCTAAAATGACAGTGAAGTAAGGAGGTGACGCTGAGCCCCCAGCCTGCTTGGAAAGAGTCACACCTTCCCTTTTTTCCACACCAGAGCAATCAGTCTGTCAGAGCGGGCAGGAGTAACCCTGCCCAATCTGCCGCCTGCTGGCTCATGGACCCGTTGCCCAGGCAGGCTCTAAATGGTAGCTGCTGCTTTGTCTTCTGTCAATACCTCTAAACCAAGACACTTACTTTCTTGGAAGGCAAAATCCACGTAGAAAAGATCGAAGTTTGTAAATTTCTCGCTGACTGCAATTTTTTTCAGTGTACTGGAGAGTTGTTCTGCTCTCTGAATACAAGGGAAACGGAGAATTGCATGAAACCCTGACTTTGACTTTAGTGAGATAATTCAGGCAGAACAAAGAAACCAATCAATCAATCAATCTTCCCCACCCCACTCCACTTTCATTTCTCCAAGTCATCAGCAGAGACCAGCTCTGCACATTAAGTTCTATTCATTTTTTCATATGTTTATTGCCATTTGTCTATCTTTCTTTTGAAAAGCTTCTGTTCATGTCTTTTGTCCACTTTTTAATGGGATTGTTTGTTTTTCTTGCTGATTTGCTTGAGTTCTTTGTAGATTCTGGATATTAGCCCTTTATTGGATGTATAGCTTGTGAATATTTTCTCCCATTCTGTAGATTATCTATTTGCTCTGATGATTACTTCCTTAGCTGTGCAGAGCTTTTTAGTTCAATCAAATCCCATTTGTTTATGTTGTTGCTGTATAGCTGTGACTCAAACATTACAACAGCCATCCATGTAACCAAAAACATTTGCACCCCCTTATTACTTTGAAATAAATAAAAAAATTCTATTCATGCACAAATGGCCAATGAACATATGACAAATCTTAAAGTTCATTAGGAATCAAAGTAGTGCAAATTAAAGTAATAAGATACTACTTTTCCACCCTTGGGATTGGCAAAGATAAGATAACGATGATATCAGATGTTTTTATGGGTAGGTGAGTGAGAATGTGATTAGTTTAACCTTACTAGAGAACTTGGCAATATGGATCAAATCTTTGAACATGGGCATACATTTTGACCCAATAATTTTTCTAGGAATTTGTCATGGAAATAGAGATATATACAAAGACGTACAACTTCTTCATCACAATACTATTTACCATAGTGAAAAATTGGAACAACCTATATGTCCAACACCAAAGGATGAAATAAATGATATATGTTCAGAATGTGTATGTTTTAAAATGGTTATAACATGATGATGTGGAGAAACAATTTATGAACATTGAAAGGCATAAAAGAATGTGTATATTCTCATACTGTATAGGCAAAAATCAAACATATTTATCTATGGGAGTGTTAATGGAAAGACATTAACATTTCCATGCTTTTTTGTGTTATCCAAGTTTTTTAAAAATTGAAATATACTTTTGTAAAAAAAATTCAGTAAATCTTTTACAAAGAGATTATTCACCGTCTGTGAAAGACGTGTAAAGCATTTTGCTTGAGCAATGGATTCCCTCAGAGAAGGGAGGAAAGTGCTTATTCACCTCAGAAGAGCTCCAGACAGACACAGGGCTACCCTCGCTCAGTTCTCTCCACCAGAACAACTATGCTCAGGACCAGCTTATAAGTTGTGTGTACACACATGTGCATGCATGAGAGAGACACGCACACACGGAGACAGTGATTGAGACAAAGTAAAAGGACAGACCCACAGAGAGGCAGAAGAGACAGGGCACGCCAGGTTTTCTTGGCTCCTCAAGCACCCTGGCAGTTTGGTCTTGTTATTCACCAGCTTGGAGAGCACCCCATTCCCAGTGAAAACCCTGCAGCCAACACAGGGAAGGAATGATCAAAGGTGGTATAAAAGGCCTGTGACAGTCATACCTCTGAAGTGAGAGTCCGGAGCGTCTTGTTGGAAGACATCCAGCCGTGGCAGGGGCTGACCTGAGAATAGGAAAACACTTTGATTAAAGAGGAACAGTGATGGGCACCTGGGCCTTGGAGCGAGTCAGTGATTGCTCACCTGAAGGCAGCTCAGGAAGGAGTACATTTGCGCATAGGTCACGTCTTTATTTAGCTGGCCTGGAAAACAGAGAGGTCTGGTACGTCACGTGCACTTAGCTACAGCAATATTCAGAGACATTTGGGGGTGACCCTGCCGCCCTTGCAGGAGCTTGCCACTTCCAGGGGACTGCTTGATTTTTCGTTCAGCATTGCTCTTGAGAATACCCGTGCTGCCCTCCTTTCTGAGCTCCTAAAAATTCAGAATCAGGGGTGGGGAGGGGCCCTAAGGAGTTTAGTCCCATGTAGAGATCCTGGCATGGGCTAGGACAGGGCTGGAGGAGGTGTCTTCATTTAGACTCCAGGGAAAAGGAATACAAGTATCCCACGGCTCAACATGGACCAGAATGTCTTGAACGAAGCGCTCTGCATAACAGTGACTCTCTCCTGGCAATGGTCTGAAATGCCAAGTTCCCACGGAGCATAGGGCGCGTTTAAGGTGGCAGTTCACCAAATCCTCCTTTCCAAGTTTGTGAAACACCCAGATATGACCCAATTGTCCCATGCTGAGGACCTGGCAGGACTTTCTAAGTATCTGATGTTCTGCAGTGCTCTGAAGTTTGAGAACTGATGGCTTCCAAAAATGCCTGGGGGGCCCAGAGGATGGGGGAGGTGGGCACATCATTATCCCTTCACGACACTGGATTAGGGGCTGCCCAGTGGATGTCTTATGTGAGCCCTAATTAGTGGATGTGTCCTGCACTTAGTTTTGGTACAGCTTCTAGAGGTACAGAAGAATGAAAAGGGGGTTCAAACATCAGCTGTAGACTCAAATTCTGCGGGCATTATTTCTTCTCTCTTGCAACACTCCTCTCCTGCCCTCCTCCCGCACATCGACCCCCAGAGGCAATTCACCTCTCATGCTGTGCCTGACACACACAATCCAGGTCTCCCCAAATTTCAGGGGGGAATGTCTGATGCTGTGACCATTAACACTTGTCACACTCGAAAAAATAAAGGAAGATAATAGGCCCTATCGCAGAGGGAAGAGAGAGATTGAAGGTGATGGGCCACAGTCTTATTTTTCACTTATACCTCTGATCACTTAGACCGAGAGATAGATTCAATTTTCTTGTCATAGAGGAAAAACATATTATCTCTCTGTGTGGGTGAGTAAATTGCAGAACTGGAAAGCCACAGGCTTATTACTGCCACTGAAGTCGCAGTGACCCACCAGGCTGTCTTCTGCCCAGGTCTCTGCATCCTCGCTCTGTAGCTGAATCCCAAGCCCCTGGCTCTGTCCTTGCTTTCGCATTATGGGCCCAGCATGGAGCCCCGAGCACCATCTTTCCCCAAGTTCCTGCTTCTATCCACTGAGGCTTCGGTCCCTCTTTTGTGTGTGTGTTTTTATAATTTGCCCCCTTCCTGAATGTGTTTCTGCTCATCTCAGCCCACTGCAGTGACTGACACCATCAACCTCTACTCCCCAGCCTGGCTCCCCATGTGCCCGGATGACTTGGCTCCTTCTCGTGGAGGGACAGCCACTGAGCCACCGAGTCGCAGCCTTCCCTCTAACCACCCTCTGTGAGGTCTGGCCTTTCCCTTAGTGCCTGGTGGCCACCTTACTTCTTTGCGGCGACTGGGGCCTCATAATGGAACTGAGGTAGCATACTAGGGCCCTGCCACCCTGCTGGGCCTGTGGTGTCCCCTCACCCTGAGGAGTGGCCTTTCTCTCTTTACCCTACTCAGTGGCTGCAGTCTCTTCAACCTGAAAGGAGGTGGCTCCTCGTGCCTGACCATGAGTAACACTCCTGCACCCTTTCCTCCCACCTTCCAGCCTGGATTGCTGTGCTGTCCGGAGGGGGTGGGATACTGGGAGCTTAACAGCTGGCTGCTCCTCAGGGGTGAAGCCATCTCAGCCTTTGTCCCTCCCTCTTCCTGTTGGCCTCCCTCAAGGTCCAGCGCACCTCAGCAGGAGACCATGAGGCGCATCCTCCTTCCAGACCTTCTCCGATCCCTTCCCCTGTTCCTTCCACCTCTCTGCCATTCTGACACTGGCTCCATGAGACTCTGGGTCTCCTGAGCAGGATGAGGCCACATTAGGTGTGGTTAGACGGTAACTGCAACAGGTGTAATGAGATGGTCTCCCTTCTCAGGTATTTCTGCCTGTTAGAGGGAGGGCGACCCTGCTCACGTGCAAGATTGTTAGGAGTGCCTATGATGGGCTTATGGGAAGGGAAGGTGGTTCTTTGCCTTCTCCCCTTATTAGCACTATCAGTTGGTCACTCACTCTTTCTTTTTTAGACATTACCTTTTATCTCTATTGTTTTGACGTAATTTTTTCACATTGAGGAGCCCTGGCATAAAGACTGATCCCACCTGTATGGGGTACATGCAAAGAGGGGTGTCTGTGACTACCCGGTCAGAAAGTCAATCTGGTTAAGAAAGCTGACCAAGAATGCCCAGGGACAGGGCAAGAGGACTGTCCCATAGTGGCCAGGAATTGTCATGGGCCGAGGAGCAATCTCTGTGTACGTGTGTGCATGCACATGTGTGTTCCTGTGTGTGTGTGTGTACATGTGTGTGTGCATGTACGTGTGGTTGGGAGCCAGTGGGCTGACCCAGTGGATGCCATGAGCTCCCTCTGCAGATTAAAGGTCATATTCTTCCCCAGGTGGCTGGAGTGGCAGTGTGTGTCTCAGTAATCTATAAGTGCTTTAGGGCGGGGTCTTTGGTCTTTAGTCAATGCTGGGAACACAACTGAAATCTTAGGTACCATGAAAGCTTAGTACCAACAGAAATCAGTCACACCTCCACGAAATACCATCTGAATGCATTAAAACCACACTACTTCAGATGGGGAGAAAGCCAGTAATAAAATATAAACTAGGAGGTATTTTAAAAAGACATTTCTTTCAAGTTTAAGAGTAATTGGGGCAAAAGTAAATTGTGGCTGCTGCTGTTGTTGCTGTTGTTTGTGGCGGGGATCCTCCAGGGAAGACCTGCTTGCAGACTCACTTGTAGTCAACAATCTCTAACTCTCTAACCACAGTCTACCTTTTGGACAGCTCCCAGAATGCCTATGGCTAGCGTCATCGTCATTGCCACTTGTCAGACTCTGTGTGCTGTTTTCTTCTGTGGAGCTGTCTTTTTCTCCTTCCTGTGAGGACAGAGACTCCCTCTTATATCATCTTTACCCACAAGCAGAGAATGGACATTTCAGACATACTCCTGGAATGACTGTCTTCCTCACAGACTATGGCTGAGAGGACTCATGACTGGCCGAGCTTGACTTTTCTCAAAAGATCTATGTAAGTAGCATCCTAATGCGTGAGGCTTGCTCTCTGGGAATTCCTCACAAAGACAATAAACTCTCCCCAGGAATTTTAATGACTAGCAGAGATTGTGGGGTGTCCCAGCCTTTGACAGCCAGTCATTGACTGGATAGCGACTCACAAACACAGCTGAAGAGCAGAGATGGGGGTGGGGGGGTTCATCACTCCTTCCTCCCTGGCAAGAATGAGACAGGCACCTGTGCTCAGTTCTGCGCCTGCATCACCTGCTGGTTTCATGCTGTGGCATTGAACCTTCCCTTTGCCGAATGGTCAGGCTGGCTTCCTGCCTGTTCTGCCGAGGGGCAAGGGAGGCAGCAGAGAATGTATCACGGACCGGGAACTTCCTCCCAACCCCTCTGCTCCAGGAACTCTTTCCTAGTCCATAAGAGGTGGCCACATCTAGAGATTATCATCACCATGCGTCTAGGCTCAAATACGGAAATAAATGGAACTCCCCACACTCCCCCGCTGTTTTCTTTGCTTGCATAACTCTCAGCCCAGAGCCCTGGGAATCAGACTCGGGTGTTTGGCTGTTGACTAAGATGAGATCTACTCTAACCTAGACAGAGCAACTGGACCCTGGAGGCTGGGCCAGCATTGTCCTGTTTCACTGCTGGTTCACGACTGCTGGGAATGTGGGTGCAGGGATGTGGTCTGGAGCGGGAGCAGTAGAAGAGAGACAATATGAGGCAGGGGCCCTCTCTGTGAGTCTCCCCTCCCATGTGAGCTGTGAGCCCTGTCAACGGAGGAACGGGAAAGCTGGAAAAATCCCACCTACTTCCCCAGTCTTTCTAGGAAGGACCCTGATGCGTCGTTGAGAAATTTGTAATTTATTTCCCATGGTAACCAGGCAGCAGGGATAATTTGGAATGTGAATAATTACTTTAAAAACATTAAATGAATTTTAGATGGTTTCAACTTTCTCCCTGATTGTATTTTTTTCCCCAAAACTAGGGTTGTTTATAACGAACAAACTTGTTCCACCTTTGGCTTCTTCCTCTTCTGTACTGTTAAATGGTAGTACGTGATTCATGGCCAGGAAGAGGCCACTTGGGGAGAACAAGGCAAAGCCTAGGGCAGAGTTTCTCAATCTCGGCACTACCGGCATTCTTGATTGTGAGGCTGTCCTGCACGCCGTAGAATGTTTAGCGACATCTCTGGCCTCTACCCACTAGATGCTAGTTGCACCATCCCCATCCCCAGGTGTGATAACAGGGCGTAGGGGTGTGGGTTGCCCTCAGCTGAGAACCACTGACCTATAGAATCCAGAAGAGTAGATGATGAGTCCCCAAAAACGCCTTTTTTCCTTCCCTCACTCCTCTCCAAATCACATGGAGTCGTTATTATATACCATGGTCAAATCAAGTGAATTACATGGCATCTCAGAAAGAATTTACGGAGGCAGTCTAACCAGAGTTCATGAAAAGAGAATGGGATTTGAAATCAGAAAACTCAAACTCAAGTCCCTGTTGGTGTGATGAAGTAAATTGGGAGCACACTGCCCCTGCCTCCAACTTCCCCCGAGCATTTCTCAGCATGGGAGAAATTTAGCAATCTGGAAGAATCTGTTGGGACAGATGTATCCAATGGCTCAAAGAGACATTCTTAGCCCAAGTTGTCTTTTATGCTTGCAAGGCAGCTCAGAATGGAGCGAAGCTCTCTTGTGTGTGATTATATTATGAATATTGTGTCTCAGGGGCACAGTCAAAGCTGCATGAACAGGAAGAATGTGCTTTCCTCAGGCCAGGCTGGACAGTGTTTTGCTTGGATAATAATATTTGTGATGCATTTTAGTAACTCAAGGGGAAAATGACTTCAGCCTCATTGATGAGAAGCCTGGAACCTGGATATCTACCATCATCCTCCCAGGGAAGAGACCAGAGCCCTCTGAGAGCTGGCTGAAGGGCTACTACTCTGTTGTCATTTGGGGAGGGGTGGATTTTCTGAGGGGGGTTGTCTTACGCAAGGACTGCAGGAGGAGGACAAGGGAAATGTGAAAAGATACTCGCCAGGTTATTTGTGCAAGGGAAAGCTCCTGATGGCTTTGAGTGTGACATCTGGCTCTCTGCCCACACCCTTGAAGGGCACTAAGGAATGAGTTTCAGCTCTTCCCTTTTGAATTGCTCACCTGACTCCTAAGAAGGTGCTCGGACTCCCCAGCACATTTTAGCTTGGGCTGATCTCAGGAGGTGGTAGGGTAATTCCAGGGACGGGGCAGCCCCTTCTTCATGACTGACTGGCGCTGGTGCCATCAATATGGGGCTGAGGGAAGGGTACTCAGGCCTCTCCTGGTAGAAGCTAATCAGTGAGGCCTGAGGCTGGCACTCCCTGTTCCTCTTCTCTGTCTAATTTTCCTCCTATGACATTTATCACCCTCTGACATACTTTTGAGTCTCTCTCCCACTGGAATACAAATGCGGGAATTTAGGACTATTGTGTTCACTGCTGGTTTCCCTTTGCCTACAACAGTGCCTGGCACATAGTAGGTGCTCAATAAATATAATCTCCCCTGTAATACAGGAAGCAGAGCCCTGCTACACCCAGCATGAATATACAATGAGTGATGCAACATTTGGCAAGCTACCTAACCTTTCTGAGCCTTAGCTTTCTCATCTATGAAATGGAATTACTGTAGTTAATGAAACCATCTATCTCACAGGGTAGTTTTAAGGATCAGTGCGTAGTCCTTCTGAAGGCGAATTACTGCTACTTTGACATCGTTTGTATGGTTTCTGGGATATTAGAGCTGCCATTATAAGTTTCTGGGGAACCTTAAAACCTTTTAGAGCAAGGGACCCCAAGAGAGTGTAGAAGTAGAAAGTGAGCAGGCTGGAGGACTGTGTTCTAGAGACTTCTCACCGGCTAACAGGAGGCTACTCACCACTGAGGTTGAGAGAAACTTCTCCCTTTGATGCTTCCTGTTTCCTGTTTGGGCTTCTTTAGCTCATTCTGCAATTCACCTTCTGCTAAAGGAGTTTCCTGATTTAAACTCTTATCTTTTAATTTTTTTTAATTCTTAATTAAATACTTCTTTCCTTTCTGGTTTTGGATCTGATTCTGCCATCCTCTGAATAACGACCATCAGATACTAACCTGACACTTCCCTTCACCATCTCCGACCCATGTTCTGTGATAGCATTTTAGGCATATTTCTACATGGTTTGAACTGTAAATACATTGAGCTATATACACATTGACATTGTTAAAGAATAAAATATCTTCAAACTGATACCGAGAGGATGATATCTGCTGTGCAAATTATCCCAGAGAAAGGTTCCATCTGGCAAGCCATAAAAAACAACATGGCTGCCATTGGGCAGGAGGGCATTGAGGTATTTCAGAGTCTGCATGACATTGGAGTACAATCTCTCAGGAGTGGTCATGTAGGGAACTGGGTCAGCCTTCCTGTTGGTGGAAGAGACAGAAAATATCTTAGTTGATTGTAAAGACACTTGCATGCAAATATAAGATACACCCCCACTCCCCCCACGCATACACAGACAATGTGGTAGTTATTGGTGCTATCTGCAAAATATTCCTGGCTTTCTACCTTTCTGGCACATGGTTAAATTGAACTTCCTGACTCCTTTGCTGTTGGGTGGATCATGTGACTGGTTCTGGCCAATGAGCTGTGAGCAGAAGTGACATATGTCATGTTTGTTGGTGACAGAGCCTCTACAATGTTCTTTTTTTTGCCATGGGTACAGGCAATGTTCTAGATAGCTGCTTCACCAATCTGAGCCCAGGAACATAGTCCTGGGGTGATTCCTGATGGACAAATAATGTGAGCCAGAAGTAAACATTTGTTGCTTTATAGTGCTAAGATTTTAGAGGCTGTTTGTTCTTGTAGCGTAACCTTCCTGTCTTGGCTTACACACAGTCAATGAAACCAAAGAGGTTCAGTGTTGCTTACAATTATTTGACACTTTAAGATCTGTAACTTGGTCTTTAAAACTTTTCCCGCTGGCAGGGTGCGGTGGCTCAAACCTGTAATCCTAGCACTCTGGGAGGCTGAGGCGGGAGGATTACTTGAGCTTAGGAGTTTGAGATCAGCCTGAGCAAGAGCGAGACCCCGTCTCTACTAAAAATAGAAAGAAATTAGCCAAACAACTAAAAACAGAAAAAATTAGCCCGGCATGGTGGTGCGTGCCTGTAGTCCCAGCTACCCAGGAAGCTGAGGCAGGAGGATCGCTTGAGCCCAGGAGTTTGAAGTTGCTGTGACCTAGGCTGGCGCCATGGCATTCTAGCCCAGGTAACAGAGTGGGACTCTGTCTCAAAAATAAAAAAAAAACAAAAACTTTTCCCATGTATTACAGTTCGAGAAACAGAATCTCACTAAGAAATAAAATTATATTATGTGTCCATGTTATATCTTGCTTTTGATTCTTCAGTTTCTACACTGAATTTGAACCTTCATGCATTTCCAGATAGACTACTATTCCAGGCTACACTCTGCAACAACTTTTGCCAACAAACAATTCCATTTGGCATCACTGTCTTTATACAGTAGTGCTTGTGCTCTACAGAGGATATTTGAATTTTTAAGTTATAGTTTCTCTTATTTCATAAAAGTTAATGGAACAGAAAAAGAAAGTGCTGAAGTAATTATAAGAAGGATAGGCTTAAAATCAAAGCATTTTAAGACAAAAGTGGAAATCAGACATTCATTAAATTTAAGCTTATTGACTTCTTTTCATTTTGTTTGAAAAAGAACAGAAGTAAGAAATATGCAAAATACTAGGAACACATTATTTGACGTTATGTTAAAAATATATTTTATTTATTTAAAGTTATGTTTAAAAGGCAAGGTGTAAACAGGGATGCTAGAATATTTTTTGGTGTTAATATATATTTATTATTTTTCATTTTTTGCACAATTTACTTTTGTACATGCTTTCAGGATCATTCCAAATTTGAATTAAGATACTAACCTGCATTAACCTGAGAGTAGAATACCAGATTCTCTAAGGTTTCCATCTACTCTGTAGGCTCTAAACTGCCTGTTGTGAACCTAAATGGAATAACGCTATAGAGCTGTTTTCTATTTTGTGTACTTAAAATTCCAAATTTACCTAATGATCATATAGCGGGTTGAATAGTATCCCTCAGAATGTGACATTATTTGAAAATAGGGTCTTTGCTGATGTAATTAGATAAGATAAAATCATAATGGATTAGGGTAAGCCTTATATTCCATGACTAGTGTCCTTACAAGAAGAGGAGAGGACACACAGACACTCGAGGAAGACGGCCATGCGCAGATGGAGGCAGAGATCAGATTACGCTGCTATAAGCTACAAATGCTGAAGATGGCCAAGAGCTACTAGCAGCTGAAAGAGTAAAGGAAAGATTTTCTCCTGGAGCTCAGAGGCAGCAGGGCCCTGATGATACCTTGATTTTAGACTCCTAGCCTCCAGAACTGTGAGAGAATAAATTTCTGTGTTTCAAGCCACCCAGTTTGTGGTACTTGCTTATGCCAGCCCTAGGGAACTGAATACAGATTGCAAAGCAGGAACAGTAAGTCCATCACCCAGACGCCGGACACAGGACATAAGTGATATGGGAAGAGGGGACAGAAAGAGGCTCCTGGGGATATACACTAGTCTCCCTTTTAAGGGAGCTCCTAAATGGACATTGGCATTGTCTTTTTGGAAGGCAATTTTTCAAAATCTATCAAAATTTGAGGTTGACTTAACTTTTGATCTTGAAATTTCACTTCCAGGAAGTTATCCTATAGTAACATTTCCACAAATCTGTAAAAATGTAGATACAAGTATTGCAATATTGCTTGGAATAGTGTGAAACTGGAAAAAGCTAAAAAGCCTAGATACATACATTATGGTACATCCGTGAAATAGAACTCTATACAGCATTAAAAAGGATGAAAAACTAGATATAGTTGGTGGTTGCATATTGTAATAAATGCCACTGATTTGTTCATTTTAGAATGATTAATTTTATATTATGTGAATTTCACATTGATAAAATAAAAAAGAACAAAATAATTTGTATGTGTTCACATGAAAAGATGGCTAAAAAGTATTGTTGACTTCAGAGAACAAACTACAGAGCAGTATGCTTAATCCTATTTCATTTTAAAGACTATTAATAAATCCATAAATTAGAATTTGCATATAAAAATCTGGATGTAAATACATCAAACTGTCATCCTTGGAGCAGGATGGTGGCGGGTGGGGATGGAAGGGAGTGATTTTGGGGCTACTGTGACTTCCTAAGTCCTGTATTATTTGAACTTTTCACAATAAATGTTATTTTGTAACCAGAGAAAAAGATTCCCATATCACTTTTATTCTTCTTTCCAAAGTGAGGGGAAAAAGCTGGACTCCACTTAAGCTTTAATGGGAGGGGCAAAAAACACCGTAATTTTATGTTATTTCTCCTCCACCTATTTGATTTAGTCAAATAAAATCACCTCCCAAATTGGCCACTATCCAGAAGGTAGTGAGGCTGAACATGGAAATGAGGGTCACTTGGGCCAGTCTGTGGCCAGCAACATGTAGCCACAGAGAGGAAGAGGCGGCACAAGTCTGGTGTTTTGAGGGTAACCAGGAGGATGTTAGCTGTGGTTGGTGTACATGCTTCTACACTGTGTAATGAATTGCTTGGACTTTCCTAAGGGGGAAAAATATTAATAGATGTCTGATTTTACAAAACCTCAGCATATAAAACTGCATGCTAAATTCATGTTTTTGTAGCCATGAAAAAAAAATGAATAAAAATCTTTTTGATATAAAAATAAAAATTTTTTGAATAACAATCTCTCTAACCTGCATAAAAAGCACCCACAGGAATTTGAAACGAGGATGCCCTCCTACTGGGCGCAGCGGTGGGGTAGGGGCTTCAGCATGATCTGTATATGCACAGAAGCAGTGCTTCCTAGAAGGATTCCAGTTTGTAAATGGAATTTAGGCTGTCTTGTGGGTTTACGCCGATCAAGAGAACACACCCAGAGGAACCAGGTTTTACGTTCACCGTGTGTTTGCAGTATGACAGGAAAAGTGAAGTGAAAGGCAAGTTGGGAGTCTATAGCCCATCTTTTGTCATTGGTAAAGCTCACACACACTGCCTTTTAACTTTTGCCTTGCTACATTCTTTTTTTTTTTTCTGCTGATCCAACAGCACTCTGGCCCAAAGCAATTATGCTGAGCTAATACTCTCCAACCACATAAAGGCAAGATGAATCAAGATGGAGCAAGGTTCCCGAAACTCCCCACTGAATGATTATTTTTTTGGTTAGAGACACAATCCTGATGATAAAGAATCTGAGCTAATTTGTACCTATGAAAAGGCACCCACCAATTAAGCAAGTATAATCCAATTGGCTAATTGCTAAGTGAAATCCAAATGGAAGCCTTGGTGTGGCTAGTGGAGCATTCTCCAGTCATCTTTGTTTCATTTTGCATGGCTACATTATTTGCACATGTGCATTGTCAGTTAAATCCTTTAATGTGCATAGCAAAATCAACCAATTCTTACATCGGGCAAATGTGAAAGGATCTATGTGACAGGTGGTGGGTCACCCTTTCCAGATGCCATGGAAGGTGCCTTCTAATTTCAGTCCCTGACAAATTCTCAATGCCATTTTGATCTGTGTACTCTTTCTCTTCTGTTGAGTTTTGGGAGGACTTGGTGTTAGTATTTTGGGGACCAAAGGGCACTAGTGGATTGGGAACTATCTCCTACGTCTCTCTAGTGTCTTCCAAAGGTCAAATGGGCTGAGATAAAGGTATTTTACCCTTTTCAACCCAGGTGTTTGGGGCACCTGCCTCCCTGGGTTTGCTTACCTGCTCCAGGACCCTGAAACCCCTCCTCACACCCTGGCAAGCACACCCCAGACGTTCAGATGGGTGGGTGACGGTTGGTGGGTGAGTGCTTAGCTAACAGAGAAGAAATGTGAAAACCAGCCTGGGGACACGGTGGTCACACCAGGGAAAGTAACGAGAGAGAAGTCGGAGCCCACTGACATGCTCTCGCACATGTCAGGAACACATGGCTGGGCTCGGAACAGATGAAGAGCCTCGCGCCTGAGGGTGGCTCCAAAGCATGTCCTGTCCTAATGAATTGTGTCTGATCATGCAAAATAAGCTCTTTACTTGGGTGCAGGGCTGGCCGGGATCATTTCATTACCCTGGCAGGTAGACCAGCCAGATTTACCTGGCTGATGCCAGAGAGAGGTGCCCCTCTCACGGAAGAAGGGGAAGAGCCTTTGCAGGAAAATCAGCTCCCCAGAACCAGAGCCAAAGCCCAGAGACCTGCTGTGATTGCCTGCTCAGATCTCAGTCACAGCTAGCTTTCGTGTTTTCGAAACACCCAGGTAAGAGGGTTGAAGCCCCTCTCTTCATGTCATTTAGTTGCGATCACATCACTGGGCTCCCATCCAATCCTCTCGAAGAGGCATCTTGCCACAGACTGGGAATGGGGTGGGGACTCCCATATTAGTCCATGCACAGAGATACATTGAAAGTCCCTTAAAAGTGGGTGTGTCCGAGGACATGCTGGCTGGTTGGAAATTCCTTATCATTTCCTTTGCCTCCCATGCCTCTGATTGAGCAGGCTGGGAAAGAAGATTCCTCTGGGCAGCAGGGTTCTGTCCACGCCCTCCCCTGCTGATTTTTCTACCACCCAAATGGGTAGCATGCATTGTTTCCCACTGGTCCAGGCTCCTTGGGGCCTGTGACCAGTCAGCACCATGACTGGCTTCCTTTTGACGCCGTGCTGGTCGGCTGCTTTGGTGTAACCCGAAGCATCAGCACAGTAGGACAAGGAGGGCTGGGAATGGGGGGACGGGTGCAGGGGCACAGACAACATGTATGGGTGGTTCCGGCTCTCTCCACTAGATGAAAAACATTCAACTTACGATTTCTATATCTATTGTAAAAAATAGAACCATGTCAATTAATGTGGCTAGTGTTAGATGCTTGTATAATTCTATCATATTTCCAGCAATTACAATGCTCTTTTCAAGGATGTCATGGCTGGATGTTGGGGAAGAGCTGTCATTGGCTTTCATGATTTGATGTACTGAGGCTTTTCCCGTTTCCCACCATTGCCCCTGATCCTAAAGCTTCGCTGCTGCAGCTCACCCACATCTGCTCTGTTTCCAGGAATTTTTCTCCTTCTATATCACTCACATTATACAGCTTTTGAGGGCAGGAAAAGCCCAAGGAAGCAGAGCTAGCTTAAATAACATTGAATAAGTTACAATGAGAAAGTTAGGTTCTTTGTATGACCTTTCTTCTTGAATTCCTGATGCTAAAAGCTGTCTTCCAACCGTGACCTTCATTCGCCTAACAAATATTTATTAACTACTTGAGTTTAGAGATGTGAGAAGGAAGCATATAAATGCATTATTTCAGTCAGAACTAGCATTATCATAAAAAAAAAAAAGGAAAGAAAAAAGTCAAGCAGATATGCTAAAGCTTGTTCCAGGACAGACTTATGTAACTCCTTGCTGGCTTGAGCTTTTTATAAAATTTCTTTGCTCATTTTGGGATTTCTACTCCACCTTGACATTCTGGCAGATGGGGAGGTATAGTTGCCATCTGTCTTTATTTTTTTAACCCCTCCACAGGACATTGCAAAGTGGGCACCACGGGGACATCCCACGCAGCCAGCTCTGTTCTTTCACCCAAATGCTTCCTGCTTCTCTGCCCAGCTCCCTGGCAGGGGAGAGGCTGGCACAGGTCTCTGGCTGGCGTGTGTCTGCCCTTTGGCTCTTTGGAAAAGGCAAAGTAGGACAGGGCTGGAGGGCCCCTGGATAAGCAGGTTGTGCTGGAAAAAGACAGTTTCAGGGATTTTGGCTTTTGGAGTCAGAGCCTCTTTCTGCACATGTTCTTTACTCTGTATGACCAGTTTGCTATCTGTCCCCCTCTGGAAGGATGTGACCTGGAGGCTGAGGAGCACTGGCTGGTCTGATCATAGGTTTGGTCTGTTTCATGGGCATGGTCTGGGGGCCTCGGGCCTGAAGCATGATGCTTCTCCTTCCATAGGGTCCTTGAGGTCAGGGACTGTGGCTTCTTTGTCATTGTATCCCAGAGCCTGGCATGTGCTTGGCATATCATGGGTACTCAATACATACATTTAAAAAGTGAATAAGTAAAAGAAAGCAAATAAGGGATATAGCTTTGGCCGACTTGGGATTCTGGGGAGAGCAGAAAAGCAGCTGAGGGATGGCAAGGCACATGGGTATCTCTGGATCACAGTGCAGTATCTCTTTCCAAGAACTCACTCCAGCGATTATGTCTACATCCCCTGCACATCAGAGTCCTGTCTGCAAGGGCAAACACATTTTGATGCCATTGAACTTTGTTTTCAGCACAGACTTAGAGAGCTTGGGGAGCAAAGCACAGAAACGCAAAGGCTGGGAGGTGAGCAGGATGCTCACTTCCAGCACTGCTTGGGTTGTGTCCAGCCCGGCCACCAATCAGTCTTGGTGCCTGGGGCAAGTCATGGAATCTCTCTTGGCCTGACGTTCCTGCTTCCTAAAATAGTGGGTGGGTGGCTCCTGGGGAGTTGCTCTAGATGCTGTCTCACCTTTTTTTTTTTTTTTTGCCACAGTGACTGGACAGATGGCATCTGTACATGCATTATATTCTTAGGGATACACACAGATTTTGAGACATCTCCCCAAATGTTGTAGGGGAACTGAGGCATTCAACATTTTGAAATCACTACTGATATTACCAGTTCAGCAAAACTACTCTCTTTCTACGGGCCATAGGCATAAATAGGATTGGATGTGAGTTCTGTGCAGATGCTGCAAGTCTATGCTCCTATGCTGTCTCTTCCACACAAAGAAATAGAGTAGATCAGAACATGAGTGAGAGAAGTGTCCTTATGGGGTAACTGTGCTTCTGTCTTATTTTATTTAAGAAATCGTGATTCACAATCTCCGATTCTTGGTTGGTAGTAGCATATTGCCTGTGCTGTAATTCAGAACTGTGATATAACTCATGACACACCCATTCGCTGTGACCTCATGATTGAGAATTAATGGATCAGATATTTTCAAAAGGGGCTTTCAGCTTCACAGTTTGGTTCTCTGAATTTCACAGGAGTCTAGGACTTGCTTCCAAGACAGAGACATCCAATTCAACAGTAGGCTACTACTATAGGATGGGGTTGTTGTGGAGTCGGGTGGGGAAGAGGAGGGAAGCCACAGCCAAAGAATTTTGAAAATCTTCTTTCTCAATAACTTACCCATTGCAGACATCATTTCCAATCATGGCATATATCACGATGGCTGGATGGTCCAACAGTTGGTTCCTAGACAAGCTGAGAAGCCACAGACGGGATCCAAATGTCAGACACTTGGAAATCGAGCTTTGTGACCAGTGACACAGGCTAGGCCTGTGAAGATAATCTCTGTACAACCATCCCCTTGGTAACTTTCTGCTATTTTTCTTTTATTCTAGTATAGCTGATCACCATTCTCATTTCCCCTATTCTTTTCTATAATCATTATCCCACTTTTCTATCAGGGAAAGGCACATAAATGCATAGAATTGCAAAGAGTAGATAGAAGTCCCAGGTAAAGAGACCCACCACCATCTTGGCCTCTTTCACAATAAACACAAGTGGGTTATTGGGTCACTTATGTGCTTATTCGTAGGACGTCCTAACTGCTGTGGACCTGTAGTAAACTTTGAAAAGGGGCTGGGCGCGGTGGCTCATGCCTGTAATCCTAGCACTCTGGGAGGCCGAGGCGGGTGGATTGCTCAAGGTCAGGAGTTTGAGACCAGCCTGAGCAAGAGCAAGACCCCGTCTCTACTAGAAAATAGAAAGAAATGATCTGGACAACTAAAAATATATATAGAATAAATTAGCCGGGCATGGTGGCTCATGCCTGTAGTCCCAGCTACTCGGGAGGCTGAGGCAGAAGGATCACTTGAACCCAGGAGTTTGAGGTTACTGTGAGCTAGGCTGACACCATGGCACTCTACCAAGAAACTTTGAAAAGGGAAGGGCTTCCTTAGGCTTCCATTCAAGGCACCCAGAGCCTTGATTCTGAATTTTCAGCTCCAAATAAGCACAAAATGTTTTCTCATTCATAAAGGAGGAATATGACATAATCTTCTTGTCTTTTCAGTTACTTTTGCCAGACCTAAGTTTTATGCACTTTGTATGCATTTTTAAAATCCTTCTTTGAGGACATATGAAAATTAATCTCTTCCTATGCTCACTGGCCTAAGGAGCGATATCCTAGTGTTTGGAGAGTGATTAACAAGCTATTTATGCTTCGTAGAAATGATTATGGGGAAACAACAGAAAGTTTTCATTCCTTTTTTAAAACGAGAAACCAAATTTGAAAACAAGTTCTTATATCCATCTTCCACTTACCTTTCTATAAATTGCTTCAGGTTTTGGGAAGATGCACCTGAATAATTAAAATTAAGAAAACAATTAAAGTCAATGAGTCCAATTTCACACTATCGATGTGAGAGTCTGTCTGACTGGATTCATGAAAGAAGCATTATCATACAGTCAAATGTTGTCCAGACCATAACATTGATGGCAATAACTTGCTTCTGGTGAATTTTGATAGTGTTTAATTGTGGAACTCTCCTTAATGCGTTTTCTGTTTACTTGGCATTATATTAACATAACCAACGTTTCCTTGGATTCATGGGTGTCAAGACGTTTCCTAAGTATGAATGAGTAAATTTTCTAGTAGATGTGAGAAATATGTAATATCTATCACCAAAGAGACAAACTCCCTAAAATACTAAAGAATGAGTTGAAGGATTGGTGGAATAGTGAAAAGGATTCTATTTTCTGTCTCTATGAGTTTAACTATTCCAGGTGCCTCGTGTAGATGGCTTATGCAATTCATGTCTGGCTTATTTTTCTCAGCATAATGTCCTCAAGGTTCATCCATGTTCTAGCACATATCAGAATTTCCTTTTTAAGGTTATTTTAAAGTCTGGCCAATATTCCATTTATGCATATGCCACATTTTGTTTATACAGTCATCTGTCGATGGCCATTGGGTTGTTTCTACGTTTTGATTATTGCGACCAGTGCTGATATGAACATGGGGATGCAGTATCAGTTTAAGTTCCTGGTTTCAGTTCTTCTGGGTATATAGTATATTAATTGAAAGGGCTGGACCATATGGTAATTCTACGTATAATCTTGTTTTGAGAAACCACCATATTATTTTCTTTATTTCCGTTTTGCAGCGAGGCAGGGTATGATTAACAATGCACACAGCCGCACAAATGAAGGGCCCCCAGTCCACCTCACACGCAGGCATCCCGTCACCCACTGCATTTGTTGTGGGTCCCAGCCGTGTCGCAGGAGGTTAACAGATGAGGTGGGCACAGCCTCTATACCTAGCGTCTGTGGGGGTAGACACATAATCGAGTGCTGGAAACAATTTTGAAAGGTTAGTGTAAATTCAACCCCAATTCTAGAAAAGAGGAAAGCCCAATGTGATTTGAGGCCTATTAACCCTGCTCAGGGAAGGTGCCTGATTTAATAACACCGAGTCTTAAAAACATAGAGATCCAAAGTCTTTCTGGATGTGAGCTTGCTCCCTCTTGCCCTTCAGAGGGGCGGGAAGGAGAGCAGCCCCTCATGCTGACGTTGGTCCCGCGGTGGGTCCCGTGGTGCTCACACGCCAGCTGCACCCTTCTTTCCGTTCCTGTCCCATGACTCTCGACTTCTCATTTTCAGAAAGATAATAAACCAAGAGGTGTTTAATTCTCACTCTTTGATTTTTTTTCTTAATGAGAAATGAAAACTAATGAAATTTCAATCTGTGAGTGGGGAAAAAAATTAAAGGACCAGGTCAGACCAATAATTTTCCTTATTGTTCCTGGGAATTCGAGTTGCAGAGCACCCAAAGGGCACCCACAGAGCTTGAGCAAAATAAAAATGAAAACTTGTCACGGCATGCCACGTGGGCACCTGTCCCCGTGCCCAACACCACCTTTGCTACAGGGAATAAGGATGACAAACCAATGGCAACTGGTTGTGGTGAATTTGAAAAAAGCAATCACACAGCCACCCAAGGAGCAAGGAGCAAGGAATTGCCTATTCTTTACCCAAATGTCTCCTTTTATCCAAGCCCAGAATTCTCTTTGTTCCGAAGTTCTTGCACTTTCCACCATTTCCAAATGGAAATCTCAGTTTTATGAGATTATATAATTAATTTATGTAATTTCCCATATCACTCTTTCTTCTTAATTTCCCCTCTATTGTTATGCTGTCCTTTTGCTCGACTCATTAACGTCTTGTGTGTCTCCTTCCCAATCCCTATTGTCTTTCTCCTGTATACAGATTTCTCCCCAGTCACTGTTGCTACTGCCCTTGGAGAAAATAGTTACTGTAGCAATTGGAACTGGCAGATGTGAGCATGAGAGACAGCTCCTAGCCTGTGGGGTGTGGCAAAACAAGGCAAACATTTGAAGATTAGCACTACCCTTAAGAAGTCCGTATTCTGATCTCTACAATCATAGTATGGAGAAATGAAAAAGGTTTGACCTTGGAATAAGGGCATTTTATTTGTCAAGGCAGTCCAATGGAGAACCTACCTGTCCCCAATAAAGGAAAGACTAGGACCTATATAGGCCTTTAAAGTCTGAATTCTGACTCATTCAGTGTCTTTTAAATAAGGCATAGTGTACTCCAAGAAAAGAAGGGCTTCACATAATCTCAGCATTGCTTATCCCTCCACAAATGAATTTCAGCTTACATTTCTACTGCTGGGCCAGTGTTGATCACAGAAGCAAGCATCTCCTATAGTGTGCATTCAAAGCAGGTGGTAAGATAATTTTAATGGTCTTCCAAATGAGTTTGTAACTTTTAGTGTCTGGCCCAGAATAGACACTCAGTCTCAAATTCTTAATGGAAAGAGATGAGGTATATTTAAATATAAATTTAATAAGTTTTCATAAATTAAGTAACTCATTAATTCAGAAACATTTATGGAGTAGAGTAATCCTCCCTTATTCTTGGGGGTATGTTCCAAGACCCCCAGTGGATGTCTGAAACCTCAGACAGTACCGAGTCCTATATATACTATGTTTTTTCCTACATATATGTACCTATGACGAAGTTTAATTTATTAATATAAATCAGGCACAGTAAGAGATTAACAGTAATAATTGATAAAAAAATAGAGCAATTAAGTCGAATAAGGGTTATTTGAGTACAGCACTGTGATCCTGAGACAGTTGATCTGATAACCAAGGTGACTCCTAAGTGACTAACAGGCAGGAGGTGTCTGTAGTGTGAATACACCGGACAAAGGGAGGATCCATGTCCTGGGAGGAACGGTGTGGAATGGCGTACAATTAAGACTTACGACTTGTTTATTTCTGGAATTTTCCATTTGATATTATTGGACTGCAATTGACAGGGATGACTGAAACCCCAGAAAGCAAAACCAAGTACAAAAAGGTACTACTGTACTTACTACATGCCAGGCATTGCCACAGGTGCTGGGACATAGCATTAAGTAGAAAAGACACTATTCCTGTTCTTTCAAAGCCTGTAGTTATTAAACAAGTAATGAACATACAGTGCAAGGGATTCAGAGAATCCCTCAGTCCTCAAAGAAAAGCAGGCATTTTATTTCCTGAAGTCCTAAGATATGAACTTGTTATTTAATTTCCAATAATACGCCTGATGCTCTTTGCACACCGCTCAGAAACAAATCTCTAGTTTAATGCCATAGTTGTTATAATTATCTGTGTAGGACAGGGGAGGTCCAGATTTTGTGAGTTCTAAAGCTTATATAATTTGGTGGATTCTCTTTAAGGAAAAGAACATTAAAACACAAAACAAGACCCAACATTAGAGAGAAGCCAAAGAGGAAAGAGAACGGGGTCTTAACCAGTTGTGGATAAATACCTTATGTTTGCAAATGTCAAAAATGCCTGTGCTCACCAGGCCAGTGAGGGGCCCTCGAGCGTCAGCATCATTAGCTTCACAGCTCTTGGCACTCCTTAGAGCCATGGGGTATTGTGGAGCATCAGCCCTGGGTGGGACGTTAAGAGCATCTGGTCAGGTAGCCTGTTTTACAGATGAGGCTCAGAAAGGGAGAGAGACTTGCTCAAGCTCTTATAGCTTGTAAGAGGCATCTCATCCAGTATAATCCATTTCAGAGAGCAATTTAATAATTGTAATGTCTATTACTAATAAACATTAGTAATGATTGAAAATAGATTTTTTCGGTTCTTATATGAGAATCTGTGAAAAGGTCTATGAGGTGCATTTTATCTATCGACCACAAATCCACTCAAGCAAACCATGAAATGGCCTCAAGCAATTACGCGGACCAGAGGTCACAAGCTCAGACACCTGTGGGGTCTGGCAGGTGAACGACGCGGTCGTTCCAGTCTAGAAAGAGCAGCTGCTCCTCAGCCCTGGCGGATTTGTGCCATTCAGAATGGGAGGCCAATGTTGTCAAATCTTTTGATTTTACAACAGAAGTTGGAAATCTGGGACTTTACGTGAAATCTCCCAATTTTTCCCAATGTTGGCAACTAATCCAATAATTTAAAAAAATGCTTCATGTGCCAAACAAAACGAAGCTGTGGGGCATGTTTGCACTTGATTCAGTTGTGCCCTCCCAGGCTGACAAAAAATCAACTGATTTTAAATTGTTTTAATTTTTTTTCCTAAAATTTTTGTTTATAGATTATAACAGAAGATACTAATTATTTAAAAATTTAAGATTAAAATAATTAGCAGCAATTTACAACTTGTATTTGGTTCCAAATTAAAAAGCAACAGAATTGGGTGATTAACTTTGTGATGTCCTCCCTCCCTTCCTTCCTTTCTGACAAGATGGGGTGTGTGCACACGCACGTGTGTGTATGTGTGTGTGTGTATGTGTGTGTGTCCACATACGTGAGCACCGATGCAGGCTATAAAATTAGAAAAGAGCAGGGAGTCTGGGTAACTAAGGCAAGACCTCCTTTTCTCTCTCTTTCATCCCTTCAACATCTCACTGCTCACCCTCAGCAGTTCTTCTCATGACTCATCTTTCCCAGGAAGAGGTTTCCAGTTTATGTCACTAAACAACTGAGTAGCTCCCTTTCCTCTCCACAGCAATACTTACTGTTTGATCTGTGCCCTTTGATTCTAGATCATATTCTGTTGGGTGTTTTGTTGTGTAAGGGCTTTATTTTCTGGTTTATTTTTTGCTTATTTCATGTGTGTATGACAATACGTTTCTTGAAAGTAGGAATCTTTCCTAAGGCACTAAGCACATGGTAGGTGCTCATTAAATAACTTTATTTGACATTGGTTTAGAAAGGAGAGAAGAGAGGGATATGATGACTGTTTCTTGCACTGTGAACCATTCTTTTTTGTTAACTTTTGATGGCATCGTGCGTTCTTAGTTCTCCTATTAATTCTCTGCCCCAAAACCATTCTTTTAATTCTCTTTCATGTTTCCTCTTCTTCCAGACCCAAGGGTTTCACCTTTGGCTGCCTTCTTTCATTCTGCACATTATTCCTGGGTCAGACCATACAGTTTGTGTGCTCATAATCTCCAATATTCCATCTGAGCCCAGACCTCTTCCTCCAGCCCAGACCCATGCTTCCCACTATTTATGGAACATCTCTCCAAAGATGTCCTTAAAGACCTCAAATAGAATATGGTCAAAACTAAACTCTATCTTCCCCACCCCCAATAAGCTCATCCTGCCCTATTCCCTATCTGGGATAATATGCAATGACCTCTAGGACACTGACTTACACATAAAAAAAATACACAATGACTTGTCCAGCCTACTAAATGAGACATTGTGCATTATTCTTAGCTGCTTATTGTCTCTTGCCTCCATCATAATACAATTCGGCATGAAGTCCTCTTGATTCTACTTCTTGATGTATCTTTATTGTCAGGAGACATTCTTTTTAATTCTTGCTGCCGTAGATTAGGCCTGCCTCACTCTGGCCAGGACTCTTGCCATGGCTGCTTAGACAGTCTCCAGGGAACCAATTTCTCCCGATGTCTACACATCTGCCAGACGGATCCTACTAACCAGCAAATATTGCGTCGGTTCTTGTTTATCTACCTCCATGGGAGTCCCACTACCGATAAGATAATGTCAAAACTATTTAAAATAGTTTTGTAGGATTCCTTTGTTACCATTTTAATGTCCATAGGATTTGCAGTGATTTCCCTTCTTTCATTCTTGATATTGCTAATTTGTATCTTTTCCTTTTTTTTGTTATTAGTGTTTAGGTTTATACATTTTATTGTTTTTTTTCAAAGAATGAGCTTTT
>CAUYSK010028656.1:0-19317 GCA_963575035.1 Avahi laniger | reverse complement strand
TTTTTTTTTGAGACAGAGTCTCACTCTGTTGCCCAGGCTAGAGTGCCGTGGCGTCATCCTAGCTCACAGCAACCTCAAACTCCTGGGCTCAAGCGATCCTCCTGCCTCAGCCTCCTGAGTAGCTGGGACTACAGGCATGCGCCATCATGTCCGGCTAATTTTTTCTATATATTTTTAGTTGTCCAATTAATTTCTTTCTAATTTTAGTAGAGACGGGTCTCGCTTTTGCTCAGGCTGGTCTCGAACTCCTGAGCTCAAACAATCCACCCGCCTCAGCCCCCCAGAGTGCTAGGATTACAGGCGTGAGCCACCATGCCCGGCCTAATTTCTTTCTATTTTTAATAGAGACGGGATCTGGGGTCTCGCTCTTGCTCAGACTGGTCTGGAACTCCTGACCTTGATCTATCCACCCTCCTCAGCCTCTCGGAGTGCTAGGATTACAGGCGTGAGCCACCACACCCGGCCTCCACAGACATTTTTTGAACACCTGTTATATTCCTAGCATTATGTTAGCATGGGGCATGTGAAATTGGATAATGTCTGTTAGCCCAGGAATTATTTCACCAGAAACAAAGGGTCTGGAAAACATGGATTACTCTCTTGTGTTCTTCCACGTTGAACATTTTATCTCTTTGGGGTTAAATATTCATTTGAGCAAGTACAAGCTTCTAAATTTGCTTTCCTTGCCACGTACAGCAGATTTTTCTGTATGGGTAGGGAGGTGGCCATGTGAATTCAGGAGTTTGCAGTTGGCAGATATTTGCATGATTCTTAGACCAGTGCTTCTCAAATATCCCCCTGTGCATAAGAATTGCTTGGGAGGCTGGTTAAATTCACATTCAAGCACCATCTCACTCCCAAATATTCTGAATCAGATCTGGGTTGGGGCCAATCATCTGAGCTTTAACTTGCAGTGTAGGTGAATTGGTTGCAGGTGGACTGTGAACCACACATAGATGAAACAGTGTCAGATTCATACAATACTGGAAGAAAGTTTAAGCTCATCATTTTATTGAGGAGGAAACTATTTCCCAGAGAGGGGAGGGGTCCAGAAATTAGAAGCTACAGTGGACATGATGGGCCAGGGCTTCAGAGTGAAACAGACCTGGAGTCTCATCCTGTCTCCACCGTCTTATAGCTGCATATAAGCAGCTTTGGGTGGGCCGTCCAGTTTCTCTGGACATCCCATTCCTCATCAGCCCGCCTTGCTGGTGGGTCACGCTGAGAGATGTGATTGGAAGGACCCAGGCAGAGCACAGGATAGAGACTCCAGGGCTAGGTATCGGTGCATACTGAAAAATAACATACATACTGGTTTCCCAGATTCCTGATTCATTCTTTGTGAGTTGAACTGCTGCATATAAACCCCTTAATTTCTCTTTTTTTATTTCACTCCAAAAAATACTACAACCACAATAAAGGAAATCAAACAGAAGAGAAGAAAAAAGCTCATCCACAAAGCTGCCACCCTAACACAACTGTTTTCATTTTAACTTTTAGCCCTTGTCTGTATGTAGGCATATTTCTATATAGCTGTAATCATCTGTAGACTCAATTTTGTATTCTGCTCTTTTCAGTAAACCTATGTAAATGCTTTCCAAATGGTTACGTAGTCTTCAAGATGATTTTTAACGGTCTTACAATCTGTCTTCCCACAGGCTGAATTTACTAAACCATTTATCTACTATTGGACGTTTAGATTTTTTTTTTCCTACAGTTTTGTGCTATTATAAGTAATACTTTGAGATACAGCTTCGTTCTTATTGTAGATTATTTTCCTTGGGGTGAATTCCCAAGAGCAGTATTTCTAGGTTAAAGGGCACAAATATTTTTTTTGGCTCCCAGTGGATGTTGCTAAATTAAATTGCTTTGCCAAAAGGGTTGTACCAGTTTATAATGCCACCAGCAGTGCATGAAGGTACCAATTTCAACATCTTGGCATGAGTTGGATATTGGAATTTTTACAAAGGTTTGGCTCAGTGTTGGATGATTATTTAACTGGTATTTCTTAGATGATGGTAAGGTTGGGTATGGCTTTATTATTATTTTTTTAGATTTAATTAAATTTTTTTCCTTATAGTCAGAAACTAGCTGGTTGAGGTCAGATTTTCTGTGTAGAGTTTTTTAGATTCTTGGATTTTATAGTTCAAAAAGCAAACTAACAAAACCGAAACCCAGAGTCCCTCTGTATAATAATACCTACTTAGGACATATTTTATGGTTGGGTTAACTGTTCGTGATCTTTACTTCCTTATAGGTCACAAGTTAATAGGGTGATATTTGGAGAGTAGAGGGGCTTTTCCTCTTCTTAGATTCTCCTTTGTTCTTTCTTTCGCTCCACCATCCCCCCATTTCCTGTCTCCCTCCTCCCCTGCGAGCACTGTTTTTGTCTCTTTGGAGATAAAATGTAAAAGGATCGGCTTTTAGTCATGCTCTTTCAACTTAAAAAACGTAGGTTGCCTAAATTATGTAGTACGGGAACGAGGATAAAGAAAATCACAGCATTGTAACAAATTGCCTGTAACTACATTGCAAAAGCCAAACGTCTCCCACGAAATCTTGGAAAGGTGTGTTTGAGGGTGTAATCTTAGTTTGTGGTGCAGGGGAGCCCAACTTGTTTTTCAAGTTGGTCTTGAATAACTTTGTTCTTTCTGGAATGCTTGCCATCCTCAGTATGACAGAGTTTGCTTGATGACAAACTCTTTTCCTCTGCTGTACATACTGTGGCCACTGAACTGGTTTGTTTATTTGCCTGGGGTAAATGATTGAAATGCACTCCCTTTGCAGCCGAGCTCTTGTTCCCTGGACTCCCTAATGGTGAGCCAAACCCAAGTCTAGCCTCACTGTGGCCCCCGAGCTCACACTACCCTTGGCTGCCACAAGGACCAGGAAGGGGCTAAAGGACATCCCCCCCCTTGGTGTGGACGTGGTTTCTTGAGCTCATGGGCTCTGTCTGCTGCCCCAGTGGGTGCATGTTAGGAGAATGTGATACTGGCGGAATAGCCGGGTCTATGTACGTAAGAGAATGGTCAAGGCTCTATTTCAGTTTAATTTGTTAATGAAACAAGACGGAGCGCATTTTCCCTTCCCGCACACCTCTCGGGCTGTTTGAGATGAGGCACAATTAATTTATTTGTACTGTCTGTGGAGGCGTATGCCAGCTAATGTAGTGCAAGAGCTTTTATCTTTATGTTTGTAATGAAGAGGGGCAGGCAGCTGGCACATTGACAAGGAGTGCTGATGACTCATTCTCTGCAGGCAGAGCGCTTTCTTCTGGAATTATAAAATGCGCGCGCACACGCAAGCCTGGTTCCTGTTTGAAATGGGCAGAACCTGTTTGGGAAAGTTCAGCTGCCTCTGAAACACTGTAGGGAGAAGAAAGAAAAGGCCGGCGAGGCCCTGTCTCCAGCTTCCTGGCCTGGCTTGACGGAGGGCAGGATCTCTGCTTGCTCTGCGGGCGCCTGCCCTGGGATGGGAACTCCCAGCTCCAGCCTTGCCTGGCCTCTCCTCCTTGTTGGCTTGTTTGTGTTCTTCCTTTGTGCTCCAATAAGCAGCCTTCCCCACCTGCCTGCCCCAGGCCCCTGATGCCTGGTTCACCTGCAAGACCTGTGTTTCCAGGCTGCTCCCTAACTGGGATTCAGCCAGTGAGTGCCTTGGGGGCTTTGCTTTATGAGGCTGTGAGTTCTGGGCCTGTTTGATTTTAGCCTGGGAGTGCACATGGGATTCCTCTGGCCTTCGCTTGAGTTTCCCAGACCTAGGACTTGTTGGTGGCAGTGTTGGTTGTGGTTTGCTCTGCCACCGTGTTTGACTTGCCTCAGAAGAAATAGTTTATGCAGTAACTAACATTGGTTTGGCCCTTTGTAGCTTATAAGGCTTTCTGGCATGAAAACAACTTTGTGAGTTGGATATATTGTTGTTATCCTCATTTTATGGATGAGAAAATCGAGGTGCACAGAGGTTAAATAACATGAGGTAGTAGTGACCAAAACCTGGACTTTGGAGTCAAAAACCTGACCTCGTGATCTTTTCGTGATATTCATTCATTAAGGACAAAGTGAAACTTTTTCCACATAAGAAATACATAAATGGCTTGCCAGATAAGCTCTTCAAGAATCATGTGAACTAATATATATCTATTTCTATAGTTCAGTAGAACAGTAGGAAGTTCACAGGATACTTTCTGGAGACTTGAAGCAAAAAGTTTGCACTGGTCCAGAGAAATAAGCGCTATAGTGTAGTCTAAGAAGTTTTCCTTCCTGTGCTGGATGTCTGATTGAGCTGGTCATGCCAGGAGGGCTAAGTGCACACGCCCCAGTCTGTCCTATCCCCTGGGTGCAGTTAATGCCAATCCCTGTGCAGGAACTTTTAGAGCCAGCAGGAACCATGGAGATTTTACAGATGAGGAAACTATGCCTAGAGTGAGAGATTCTGTGTTGGGAGGAATTCCATTCGTTTATCCATCCATGCATCCAACCATATTTATTGAGCCAGCCTTGGGCTGGGAGGTAAGGCTTATGCTGTGAATGAGACAGGCATAGTCCTGTCTTCAAGGAACATACAATAGTGGATTACATGGCCGAGCAGGCACGAGTGTGGCATATTAAGAGCTGTGATGAGGGGAGTCAGGTACGTTGGAGGCCATATAACCTAGAGGGTGGGGGAGGTCAGCAGGGAAGCTTCCTTGAAGGAGTGGTACCTGTGGTGACACTGGAAGGAGTTGTTGAAAGTCATGTAAAAATGGAGGACCTGTGTTGACTGAAAATTCTCAAATAATTCTCAAATCCAGCTGAAGTCAGGGCCACTAAAAAGGCTTTGTTTGCTTGGAGACAACAGACATTAGCTGTGGTTCTCTGTGTAATAAAACTGTTTAGGATTAAGACCATGTATACCTTATTGTGTACAAATATTTTAAAAGGCAGGCAGAAATTTTGGTCAGTTACAAAATAGGTGGCTGGCGTGTGGGAAATGCATTCAGTACCGTATGAGTTACAGCCTGGAGTTGGATCTGTGTGAGATGCCCGGGATAAGAAAATTCCTTTTCTGTTGCACTTGGCTTGCTATGCTCCAGGAATTCCCTCACTCCTTACATCAAAGTTTGTATCCAGGCTTTCATAGTTCGTGTTCCTTATTTTGTTTAGTCTCAAAAGGGCAAGAAGGAATATTCCTTTTTTGATCTTCAGGTATTTCATATTGAGTTCCTGAAACTTGATGAGTGAGTTGCCATTCTACCACGGTTTGCCGAGAACCTGTATGTGTCAGGTGTCTGCTGGGCTGCAGGGACGCGATTGACGTGATGATGAGCAGGAGACGGCCCCTAACCTCAGGGTGCTCACTGTTGGGGATGAGACCGGTGTGGTGCAGCATGATCAGGCCAAGGTGGAGGTGAGCTCAAGGACTGTGGGAGACCTGGACGGTGTTCCTAACTGCTAAACCCTGTGACTCAAGGGATGACTTGATAAAAGACAGCAAAGGAGGGAGCTGAGGGACTGTTGTAGCTGACTGCAGGACACTTTTTTTTTTTTTTTTTGAGACAGAGTCTCACTGTGTTGCCCGGGCTAGAGTGCCGTGGCGTCATCCTTAGCTCACAGCAACCTCAAACTGCTGGGCTCAAGCGATCCTCCTGCCTCAGCCTCCGGAGTAGCTGGGACTACTATGCCCACCATGCCCGGCTAATTTTTTCTATATATAATTTTAGTTGTCCAATTAATTTCTTTTCTATTTTTAGTAGAGACGAGGTCTCGCTCTTGCTCAGGCTGGTTTCAAACCCCTGAGCTCAAACAATCCGCCCGCCTCGGCCTCCCAGAGAGCTAGGATTACAGGCGTGAGCCACCGTGCCCGGCCAGGACACTTTCTTTTGATTCTCTTTTGGACAGTGAGCCCGAGATCTGTGTTTACCTAGGATCCTGCCAGCCCCTGGGGGTTTCCAGCACTGTGGCAGTGTTCGATATTAATGTTGCACCTGTATATTAATTCAACACTTTTCATTGCGAGTTTTCATACTTCAAAGATGGAGCACACAGATAGCCCTCCCCGTGGGGAGTGACCCAGACTAGTTGGAAGACTCTCAGAGGACCAGTGGGGCAGAGGCAGTTTGTCAGGGGTGAACAGGGGGCATTTGAGGGGCACGAGGGAGCTGTGACCTGGTGTGGAGTTGGCAGGCAGGCAGACAGTCATTTCAGTGGGAGATAGCATCTGATACTCATCCCTTCAGGCTAAGTCTTGTAATAGCAGCAGATAAATAAGCTGCCTCCAGTGTGTTCCCAGAATATCTCTGTCTGCAAAATGTCTTTGAGGAGATGTTTGACTTGCAAGCATGTGGTTGATAAAATAAATACATTTTAGAAATGTAAACCTCTCCGTGAGAGGTTTTAATCTCTTCTCTCCCCAGGGAAAAATAAGGCCCTTCTTTAACCTCTTTTCTTCCTTAAGTGTAGAATTCTTGCCATGCTTTATAAGAAAAACATTTCTGGAATGTGGCACCTGTAGAAATATAAAGGGGCTCTGCCCAAACCACTGGGCCATGGCTGTTGTGTGGGTGGTTTCTCGGATGTTTTGTGAAGCCGTGTCAGCCCTGACACCTGCAAAACATTTGAGAGGAACTGGCTCAGGGGTGGAGGAGCTGGAATTTAGAGGCACTTAGGTTGTTTTTAGCTGAATTCTGAGGGCAGGCAGCTGTAATGAGTGATCGTCTTTAACATCAGAGGAGCCTTGCCATTCCGTGACAGCTGGCTCTCACAGAACTTGGTGCCTAAAAAAGTACCTGGAGTGAGGGAGGAACTTAGTATATAGTTCTTGAATGAATGAAGGAAGGAAGTCCTTTTCTGGGCTTCCAGATCATGTGGGTGGGAGTTCCCCAGGCCTTCCCCTTGCTTCCTGAGGGCGGTCTGTGGACCTGCACCATCAGCATCACCTTGTTAGCATGTGTGAGGCACCTGGACATCTAGTTAACACGCAAATTCTGATTCAGTGGGTCTGGGATAAGGTCTGTCTGCATTTCTAAGATGCTCACAGGTGATGCCAGTAATACTGGTCCACAGGCTACACTTTAAGTAGCAGAGCTCTGTTAGAGTTCAGTCAAATCATCAATGTCTTTAATTAAAGTTCCCAGTAGGCACTAGGTATTGCGGATAAAGATGAAGGTGTTGGTCCTCGTGCCAAAAAACATTTGTAGCCATGGTGAAAAATCAAGACTCATCTCTCTAAACTGGAGAAAAGCCATTCATCATTAATACTGCGTGGTATGACAAATGGTCAGGGGAAAGATAGCGGAAGGGAGGGCCTTCTTGTGGAGGTGGTACTTGAGCCACAGCATAGAATCATGAGATCTTGGAATTAAAGTTGTGTCTGGTTCCAACCCATAGGGATCCCTAAGCCATGGGATGACAATTGGCCATTCGGCTTCTGCTGAAATGCTCTCACCATAGAGAATGCAGTGGTTCCCTATTTCCCAAGGCATGTTGCCAACTGTCATCTTAATGAGATGCCCTGAGAAAAGGCTTTGCCTGGATGAACAATGCTGAGATGTGTTGCGTGTTCTGTCTGCATGCTCCAGATTCACTGTGCAGCATATCAAAGGCTCTGCTATGTCTGGCATTAAGGCAACCCGTTTAACTTTGTTTTACCCAAGGTTACTGGGTCCATCATATTAGACCATAACTTTCCTCCTATTTAATTAGTGCTTATTAATACATTTTAGCAAGCTTGTGTCAGATAGTTCATCGTACTGAGTCAAAATAGGACTCGTTTAACACTCATAAAACATTTATTAAGTAGCCATGATGTACTAGTCACTCTGCAGGGATATACACAGAGGAATAAACTGTCTCTTGCTTGTACAGCACTTTATTGTTTACAAAGCACTCTCACAGGCTTTATCTTGAATTGTCAGTAGAACCTTGTGAAGTTGTATAAATTTTACTGCCGTTTTACAGTTGAGGAAAACTGAGGCTGCTAGAGATGAAGTAACTTGTCGAAGGCTGTATTCTTTCTAGTGGTACCAGTGGGATTTGGAGGTTTGATTCCCAGTTGAGTGTTGTTTTCACTGTACTCCCTCCCTTTGGCCCTGATTTGGTAAGAGAGCGCAGAGGTAGATCTTAAAAGCTTGATTGAGGATTTGAACTTGCGTGAGAGAAATAGAGATGTGGTTGCTGGAGCAGGGATGGCTCATTTGGTGCTGAACGAATTGGAATGTACAGATTAGAAGGAACCTTAATGATCATTTAGGAGACTCTAACCCTGTACTTCATGACTCCATGGAGGCTTCTCCTCAATACATTACAAGTGCATCCTAGAGGAACAGACCTTTTGATGGAGAGCTCACTACAAGGGCTGTTTATTTCACTTGTAGACCATTCTCTTATGTTGAGCTCAGATAGGGTCTCCTAGTAATTTGCACAGTAATCCTTATCCTTTGCACCCCTACCCTGCTGAAGCCATACTGCACAAGCCTAATTCTTATCATGTGCTAATTTTTCTTTCCAGATTTGCAGTATATGTTCATTATGAAACGCTGAGAAAATCTAGAGAAGCAAAATACAGAGAAGCAAAAACTAAAATTTAGAACTATGTATAACTTCACCACTCAGATAATTAGCATTAGTTATCTTCACACATAGTCTTCTAGACCGTTTTCAATAGTTTTTGATATGTGTGTATGTTGTGCGTATTTTTTAACAAAACGAACCATACTGTTTTTGCATAATATTTTACAGTTTTCCTTTTCCGGTAAGTTGAATATCTTTCATATCAATAAATATTTATAATATTGCAATTATTCATTTTATAATAGGATATGTAATTTATTCCCTTTGTCAGAATAAAAGGGAACTGCCTGTTACCTCGCATTTTTTGGCAATTATAAACCATGATGTAATAAATGTCCTCATGGGTTAATCTCTGCCTTCATAGTTTAGGTAAACCATCTCTGTTATCTATTCCTGGAAATGGAAAAGTAAGGCCCAAGACTCTAGTTTGAAGATAACGTTCATGACCCTCTGCTTATTCATTCCCCAGCCTCCTCATCCTCATTCCTCTTAGGATGTGGTTTAGTGCTCCTGTTTGTTCTCCTAAATGTGCTCACTTCACCATTCATATCTCTGTGAATCATATCTCTGTAGGATCCAGATTTGAGATACTTTCCTTACTTTGAATGCAGCGTTTCTATTTGGGACAGCCTGATACGGCATTAGCTTTTTTAGGACCTCATCACACTGAGTCATTGAGCTTGTGGGCAACCCAATCCCTTAAGACTTTCTCATATGATCTTCTCCATCTTATACTTGTGAGTTGATTTTTTTTTTTTTTTCGGGAAGGGGGACCTAAGTGCATGACTTGACATTTATCCTTATTAAATTTCCACTTTATTAGAGTCAGCTGGTCATTATATCCTTTGAGATAGCATCAGGAACAGACTCAATCATCCTTTATAGCCACTGTCCCTTCCAGCTCCCAGTCACTGGCAAATTCCAGTGCCAAATGATTCAGCAAATCCCAGAAATCACATATATCTCTGTGTTCTTTTACTAGAGTGTGAATTCTTTGAGGGCTGAGGCCATATCCTATTATTTGACTCCAGGGATGAAAGCTTGGTGGTAGTGGGTATCACAGTGATGAAGAATTAGAGAAGTCTAGGCTCGGGTCTCTGGCGAGGGGCTTACAGTGAGGATGAAAAGACAGAAAACTGGCCAGACCGAGGGTAACAGATGTAGTGAAGAAAAATTTAAATGCTCCTCTGAGGGTTCTCAGGAGTTGACTGTTTGGGCTTGAGCTAATTCTTGAGATGGATCTTGATGTGTTCCAGAAAGGCAGGCAGCAGAGAGAGGGATTCCTTAGGACACAGTAGCTGAACGCCTAAGGCAGTGAAAACACTGGGCTGGGACAAAGGGAATGCTGGGGAATTGGCTGGGAGAGTTGATGACTGGACAGCAGCCACCCAGCCCTGGAGAATCGAGCAGAATCGTGATCACAGAGAGGCTCTTATCTGCCTCTGCTCTGTGAGACACAGAACAAAAGTGACCCTCTCTTTATCTTTTCACATTCGTTGCTCTTAAGGCTTGCACAGCTGAGACCTACTCACGATTGATTATTCTTAGATCAGAGGATGAGCTGAAACCACAGCCCGAGAGCTGGGATTCTGCTCTCTGCCAGCACCTTCAAGGTGGATTCATGGTGCGAAGGCAGTCTGACCGCTCCTCTGCGACACACGCCGGGGCCTGCCCGGGGCCGCCGGCAGCATTTCAGAGTTTCAGGTCCCTCACCTGTAAAAGGAGGGTAATACCACCCCGCTTGCCTTTTGGGTTGTTGTGAAACACACATAGGACAGTGTTAGGAGAAGTAAGCTCCGAGCACTGGGCTTCGGGCATAGCTGCTTCTCGATATTAATAATAAAGACCCGTCCTAGCCCCAGGAGCTAAGTAAGGGACAGGAGCCTGAGTGTTCTCGCTCCCCTGGTGTGGTTGTGGTCTTTTCCGGGCAGCTTGAGGGCCCCTGCTTCTGTGCCTGAACAGTTCCGGTTCTCTTGGTTAACGGGAAGGGAAGTTTTTCTCAAGGAAGGGAGGAAGGTTCCTTAGAGCCCCAGGTCCAGTCACAAGGAGTTGGAGCACCTCGCGCCCCGTCCCAGTGGTCTTGGAAATTTAACAGCTTCTTCATCACAACCAGTCACCTTGGTTACTTGTGCAGGGTGAGCTTGCAGGTTTCTGAGGTGGACACACGATTAGCCCTTCCTGCCTCCATGTACATGGTGATATCTGCCACGCTTCCGCAGCCACGAGAAGGCGGGTTTATATTTATATATAGACGCACGCCCTGCCTCATACTTACTTAAATAACACATGTGTATGCGTGAATGCACATACGTACAGTCGTATGCCACAGAACGACATTTCGGTCCATGATGCTTAGGTCAGTGATGGACTGGTTACCTGAGATTATAATGGAGCTGAGAAGTTCCTATTGCCTAGTAATGTCTTGATGATCCTGACCCTGTGTAGGCCTAGACCAAGGTGTGTGTTTATGTCTTCATTTTTTAAAAAAAGTTTGACGAGTTAAAAAAAAAAACCAAAACTTTAAAAATAGAAAAAAGCTCATAGAACAAGGATATAAAATAAAGAAAATATTTTTGTACAGCTGCACAATAGGTTTGTGTTTTAAGGTACACGTTATTGTAAATGTCAAAAAATTAAAAAAATAAAGTTTATAAAGTAAAAGCGTTACAGTGAGCAAAGCTTCATTAAGTATTGAAGAAAGAAAATATTTTAAATACATTCAGCATGACGTAAGTGTACAGTGTTTATAAAGTTTACAGTAGTGTACAGCAATGTCCCAGGGCCAGACATTCACATCACTCACCACTCACTCACTCATGCACCCAGAGCAACTTCCAGTCCTGCAAGCTCCATTCATAGTAAATGCCCTATACTGGTACACTGTTTTTTATCCTTTATACTGAATTTTTGCTGTACCTTTTCTATGTTAAGATACATTTAGATACACATACATTTACCGTTGTGTTACGGTTGCCTGCAGTATTCAGAACAGCAACACGCTGTACAGGTTTGTAGTCTAGGAGCAATAGGTTACACTATATAGCCTAGGTGTAGTAGGCTAGACCATCCAGGTTTGTGAGTATACTCTAGGATGTTCAGACTACAACAAAACTGCCTGACAATGCATTTCTCGGAATGTATGTCTGTCTTAAAGCATCGCTTGACTGCACGTAAACACACGTGCGTTCACAGGCAGTCACAGCTTCATGTACAGAAACACACAGCACCATATATTTCTTTAGGAAATTGGATGATCTAAGATCATATTAAGGCTAGTTTTAGTCTACTTTTTAGTGTCGATCACATGTTAATGTGTTGTAATTATTTTAATTTAGTAAAGGAAATTAAAATGGAGAGATGGGGAAAATATCTCAGGTTAATTGTCAAGAATCCGAGGCAGTCCAGAAAAGCAGCAGGACCAGGCAGAAGTAGGAACCTTTTAGGTATCTGGCTTAGGACTTTTAAAATTCATTTCCAGTGTAGAAATGCCGAGAGCTTCCATTCCAAAGGGTGAAAAGGATCTTGTCCTTTCTCCGTAGCTAGCCAGGGGATTTTCTCTCCCCTCTCCCTGCCAGTTCTTTTTGGTTGATTCACTCTGAGTCTCATCTGAGTCAGCGCTGGGAAAAGGGGGATACTGCAGGGACAGAAAAGGGAGAAGACGACGCAGAAAAAGGAAAAAAAAAATCCTACCGCTGTGGTTCTGTATGATTTCTGGTCCCTGCCACAGGCAGAAGATAGCACTGGGCAAGTCTCGGAATCTTCCTAGAGCAGAGATCGCCATAGCTGGTGTTTCCATGCTTGCTCTCTCATCACGACCTGTGGGGAGCGCATGAAGACACTGAGGCTTGGAGATACTAAACGCATTGCCCTGGAACACAGCTACAAAGTGTGGAGTGTGCCTTGAGGGCTCCCTGCCAAACTTGAGCTCCTCTGGCAGATCTCTGCCTCCTTTCCTGCTTTGTTCTTTCTGAGTACCTACTATGTGTTACGTACTGTTCTAGATTCTGGGGTTACCGCTGTGACCAAGGCAGATGTGCAGTTGACACATCTGTTGGCAATTAGGCTTGCATCCCCTGTCCCTGACACCACTGTGCTCCCATGTCTTTCCATCATTGCAGTTACTGGGTTGCATTAGAGTTATCGGTTGATGCATCTCCCTGTCTCGTTGGACTGTGAGATCTTTGAGGGAGGAGCTTGTTTGTTATTTATTTTCATCTCTCCAGCACAGAGCCTGCCTTAACGTTGGCCACATGCCTGTTTCAGGCTCATTGAATGAATGCTTGTGTTTTGTGACACCCAACTAAATCGTGAGCAGTCCAGGTACCGCTTCTGTGTCCCAATCAGTCTTGTAGAACCTAGTGCATAGTAGGCCGCGTTTTATCCTATAGCTAGCCGGTTAGAGAAGTGAATGAGGTAGTCCCTCAAGCACTTCATCACTGTGTGTGAATTGTGAACAGAAATCCCTTTTAAAATGTTACTGTGATTGTGGTAATTGCTTACTCTGGCAAGTGTTTGCCTCTCAGGTTCCTCTCTGTGGATCAGCACATGATGTCCTGAAATTTCAAATGCATCCTTTTCGCTTCCTCTCTTGTCTACTATTTCTGTCCAAAACTAGAAGATGTGGACGTGTTTACAGCCTTTTAAGACCAAATGCTTTATGTGTTCTAGCTTTCCCCACCCCTTTTTGTCGTTGACCCCACCTAGAACAAACTGTTCAGGAAAGACAGGTTTGCATGGTAGCAGTATCTTGGGATAAAAATGAATTCCTTTTTTTTTTTTTTTTTAGGAGGATCTCACCTCAGCCTCCCTGAGCAGCTAGGACTATAGGTGTGCCATCACACCCCACTAATTTTTTTTAATTTCCTGTAGAGATTGGGTCTTATTATTGTCTAGGCTGGTCTCAAACTCCTGGCCTCGAGTGATCCTCCAGCATTGTTCTCCCAAAGTGCAAGGATTATAAGACATGAGCCACCAGGCCCCATGAATTCCATTTTTTAAAGGAAGGAAAATGAAATTTGAAAAATTATTTGTTTTTAGGATTTTAGATATTTTGATGAATTTAAAAAGTTGTAAAGTAGGACAGAAATGATCACTGCTCTTCCTTTGAAGGTGCAGTTTATCAGCATTTGTTCTTAAACCTAAAAAATATGGGTCTATAAATATTTATTGTATTCTAAGTTTCAGATGCAGGTGTAATCCTCAAAACTTGAATGATTCTTGAACATATTAATTAAATTTAGGATTTTTATCAAACTTGATGGTCCTATTCAGTGTTACGGGCTCCAGCTGGAATCTTAATTTTTAGAACTTTTAGTTTTTGAGTCTTACTCTTTCACAAAGAAATATAGGGAAAGCAGACATTTAAAAAAAAAACAAAAACAGGAAATGTTTCTTTGAAATAGCCAGATGAATCTTGCTTCTTTTTAAAATGACTCATTGTGAGTATGAAGTTAATTTCTTTTTAAAATTTACCCATAATTTTCTTATAAGATCTACTTTTGAAAAGGACCTTTTATAACAGTTGGACAAAATTATAATCACTGTCTTTTATTTTGTCAGAAATAGTCTACTTCTTTAGAAGCAAAAATAGTGTTAGAACATGCATATACATATATAATATAGTCAATAATATTTTATGAGGCTTTTTAAAAAAATGAACTCTTGGGCAGTCCTGCCATGAGTAGGCCAGAATTCTGCTTGTTTTGTTGGACAGGTGAATTGAGTAGAATTAGAATATTACATTTGAGAGCTACCTAAAAAAGTCATGTTTCAGCTCTCTGGTTTACAGATGAGGAAACTGAGATCTAGGTTAGGAAAAAAAGGAATTGCTCAAAGTTAGATTAACTGTTGTACTTTACCTAGGAGAAGTTAAGTTCTTCAGAGTCAGATTGCGTGTTTATACACCTGTCACTATAATTCATGTAGGTCGCTTAATAAGGATGGTTTACTAAAGTCAATGAAAGACTAAGCAAAAACAAACAAAAAAAGTCAACATTATCTACATTTAAAAATGCCCTGTGAGTCTCAGCTTCTCTAACTCAGATCCCCAAATATCCTTTACCCACGATATTTGTGAATGAGCAAGACTTGTAATCTAAGGTTTGTGCGAGGACTGCACTTACTGATGGAGGGTGCCCAGACCACTCATAAGCAGGTTGTGTGTCTTTCGTTTACAGTCACCCCCCTTGTCATTTCAGCATTACCTATTTGGAGCTGTTCCACACTGGGTTTGCCCCAAAGCTACATTTAAGTCACGCTGGCAGTCATTTGTGCTTTTCGCCGTGGCTCTGTACTCTGGCAGCTTACTGCATCGTGGGGTTCAAGTCTGGAGGAGCCTCGCTTGTGCTCGCCTCTTAGCATCACTCTTACGTTTGCTCAGTCGTTGGAGGAAAAAAGGAAGGAAACAAATTTTGCTCAGTAGCAAATCCAGAAATTTGTTTCTCTGCTATGTGAAACATAAACCAAGTGTAGACTTGGAGGTGTGTGTATAGCAGAAGAGTTTTAGGAGTGATTAATTTATATGGCAGAAACGCATAAAAGAGAAATACTATACATGTACCAGGTGCCCTAAAAGAACGGAAAATGTGATAGGCGAAGAGAAGCAATTACTGCCCCTGCACCCTCTGAGCTGACCCTTAAGTATCCATAAAGATTTAGCAGCTTCGAAGAATGTTTTCTAATTTTAGCCCGAAGAATAGGTGTCTGATAAATTGATCAAACTGCACTTTAAACTTTTGTTCCTGCAAAGAGGAAAATGCTCCCTTGACTTCAAGAGAATTTGAAGAGGTGAAGTGTCTAAGCTCCTGCACCGTGCCTGGCACCTGAGTCTCAGCCCCAGGGTATCAGAAGAAGGGCACAGAGCCTTAACTCTGTGGAAATTACCTTGCTCACAAATACTTCCCTCTTTCTCTAACAGAGGAGGCAGCAGGAACTTGTCTGGGACTCATCTGCACTTGGATTCTTTTCCTTTCAGTTTCTAGGTTAGAAATCTTAGAATTTTCTTTGGGTATTTACTTGACTTGCTAACCACTCCTTAAGAGCTGCATGCAAACTCTGAAAATCAGAGCAGTATTCTAGCCTCTCCCTTTTTGGCAGTTAATGAGTTGGTTCAATATTTATTGAAGATGTGTGCTGAGCCAGGTCCTGAGGACATACCCAAGTGAGACAAAGGTGCTGCCTTTATGGAGCTTGGCATTGGGGAGATAGACTTATCGTTAGGCGGTTACAAAGGTGCTCTGACACAAGGACATGATGCTATGGGAGCATGCCCAGGGCCACCCAGCCTGACTTGGGCATCCAGGAAGGCTCCCTGGAGGAAGTGATATCTCTGTTGGGAAGGAGGACACTTGGAAAGGTACATTTGATGACTGTTTATGTGTGAATCATCTGTTGGATGACGAGTGCTCCATAGCTGAAAGTTATGTTTAGATTCCACTGTAGGTATAATTTGACTTGGTCTGATTTCTTGTCTTTGAGGTCCTGTTCTATCTGTCTATCTTTTTAATTGTGGCAAAGTACTCATAAAAGTTAAACCTCTTTACCGTTTTGAAGTGTACAGTTCAGTGGTATTAAGTATATTCATCACCACACATTCACGGAATTCTTCTTGTCTGCAAAACTGAAACTGCACCTATTAAACAGTGACTCCCCAGTTCTCTCCTTTCCCCAGCCTCTGGCCACTACCATTCTGCCTTCCGTCTCTATGAATTTTACTACTCTAGGTACCTCATATGAGTGGAATCAAACCGTATTTGTCCTTTTGTAATGAGCTTATTTCACTTAACATAATCTCCTAAAGGTCCATCCATGTCGTAGCGTGTGTTAGAATCTCATTCCTTTTCAAGGCTGATTAATATTCAAGATTTCATTTTATTCTAACCCCAAGTGTGAAATATTCAACCAGTCAACACATTAATGAGTTCTCTAGTCCTCTCACTGAGAAGTCATTCATGCATTCTTTCCTTCCTCCCTCTCTCATGGATGGCATGTTAGGTGGCCGACATCACGCCAGTTCCTGGAGATACGAAGAACGCCTGTATCTACTCCCCATCCCAAACTTTGGTCCATCAGAGAGATAAACCCAATCCATTATTAAGCACTATCAGTGACAGAGTAGTACGTGTAAAGTTCTGTGGGACTTTAAAGGCGACACAAGCAAACCCTGCATGGGAGAGCTGGGGAAGGCTTTACCGTGGAGGTGGCAATTGAATTGGCCTGTGAAGTATGTGTGGGAGCTTTATGGGGGCTGAGGGGGGAGGAAAGGCATTTCAGACAAGCGGAATAGCATAGTGGCTGGAAGACTCATTTATACATATAGGAAGTCTTGTATCTGGAGTCAGACTATCTTGGTTCAAAGCCTGGCTCTGCCACTTCTCTGAGCGATGTGGGGCAAATTATTTTCTTTCTGTACCTTAGTTTCCTCATCTCTAAAATGGGAATAGAAATGGTACTTTTCTCACAGTATTGTTAGGAAGATAAATGAATCAAGACACATAAAGTGCTTAGAACAGGGCCAGATACAGAATATACACTCTGTGTTAGCTACTGTTTTTACTGCTACTGCAAAGTTTTGGGCGAATATCAAGTCGTTTGGTGTGTCTAAAATAGGCTATGATCTGTGTGTGTGAGAGAGAGAGACAAAACTGTGACTAAAGTTGGAGATTGGGTGGATCCTGATAATAGGAAATTTTCAAGTATTCTGTTATCTCTGATTTCTGAGCTTCTTGTATTCAAGTGCTCAAATATCTGAACTTGTATCTGATATTTACTTAAATTTTCTTTAAAAAAAATTGGAATCTTGGCCAGGCACTGTGGCTCACGCCTGTAATCCTAGCACTCTGGGAGGCTGAGGTGCCAGATTGTTTGAGCTCAGGAGTTCGAAACCAGCCTGAGCAAGAGCGAGACCCGTCTCTACTAAAAATAGAAAAAATTAATCGGACAACTAAAAATATATAGAAAAAATTAGCCGGGCATGGTGGCGCATGCCTGTAGTCCCAGCTACTCGGGAGGCTGAGGCAGGAGGATTGCCTGAGCCTGGGAATTTGAGGTTGCTGTGAGCTAAGCTGACGCCTCGGCACTCTAGCCCGGGCAACAAAGTGAGACTCTGTCTCAAAAAAAAAAAAAAATATTGGAATCATTTCTTAAAAATTGCAAAAAACAACAGGACATGAAAAAAGTCTAAGACAAAAACCTATAACATCACTGTCCTAACATAGTAACTATTTCCTTTATATTTTCACTCGGTGTAGCTACATGCATAAAACTGAAGTTATGATCACTATATCATTTTGTGTTTTGCTCTTTAAAATTCATATTCTTTGAGAAGCTTTCCCTCCTGTTTGAGTTTTTTCTTTTTAATTATTCTGGTAAACAAATACCCAGGTTTCCTTTGCCTTCATGTGCTATGTTTTTCTTATTCTGTTTTTCATAGTATTGTAGATGATTTTATAATGTACATCTTTGTGCTTGTAATTTTTTTCTTTCATGGAATTTTCTCTTTTTTATAAATTTCTAGGGTAGGATTACTAGGTCAAAGGATTTGAGCCTTTTCAGGCTCTCAGTGTCGCTGGTTGGTTTTCACATCCGTGCCACCACAAGCATATTTCCTGTGTCGTATTCTCTAGAAGTGTGATTATCAGGCCTGGAGTGGTGTCTCACGCCTATAATCCTAGCACTTTGGGAGACTGAGGTGGGAGAATCACTTGAGGCCAGGAGTTCTAGCCTGAGCAATATAGTGAGACATTGTCTCTCCAAAAAAAAAAATAGCCTAGCATGGTGGTGGCACATGCCTGTAGTCCCAGCTACTTGAGAGGCTGAAGCAGGAGAATCACTTGAGCCCAGGAGTTTGGAGTTTGCAGTGAGCTATGATGAGGCCACAGCAATCTAGCCTGGGCAACAGAGCGAGGCCTTGTCTCTTTAAAAAAAAAAAAAAGTGATTATTGTCTTTATAGATTTGCTGATTAGGAGGTTTGAAACAACACCTGAAGTTTGCTTGAATTTGCCATTTTTCTCCCTCCCAGTGAAGATGCGTATTCTCCCATATGCTTATTGTCCTGTGTAAATTGTGTGTATTCATCTCCTCTTCTGCTTGTGTCGTTGATATTTTTCAGTATAAATTTGAATTGTTTATTTACCATTAAAGTTTTGTGTTGGAGAAAAATCCAGATGCAGGAAACTGAAAAGAGGAGCAAACCTCTCCCCCTGCCCTGCAGTAGTTAGGCTCTCATCCTGGCCATTGCTCTTCTGGAGAAGCAGAAAGAAGCCCTAGCTTTTGCCACGTGCCAGCTCCGCTGGGATCACAGCGGCCAGAGTCCGGACTTGCCAACAGCTTTGCTTTTCAGCTGCCTTTTTTGTGAGCAGAAAACTAGCGTGGCTGTCCATTATCTCAGCTCTAACGGTGTGCTCACTTCATTCACCGGTCCCACCTCCTGCTTACGTCTCACAAACACCTAGCGCAGAGCCAACGCCCAGTAGGTAATTTGTGTTCACCCACCATAGACCAGAGGTTGGAATGGACCTTCCCTGACGTCCTTCTCCATCCCCTTCCAGCTACAGCATCTCTGTTTTAAGATGTCTGGTAGCTATTCCTTGATTACCTCTAGTGCTAAGAGGTTTACTATCTTTCAAATACAGTTAGATCTTGGGCTCGAGATGAGATGTACCTGGGTTTGAATTTCAGTTTGACCACTGACTAGTGGTATGATTTCAGATTAATAACTTAATGTGTCTAAACTTCATTTTCTTTGTCTGAATAATAGATAGTAATATGACATCT
>CAUYSK010028653.1:0-88385 GCA_963575035.1 Avahi laniger | reverse complement strand
CAGGGTACAAGATTCTAGGCTGGGCATTATTCTGTTTCAGAAGAGTGAGAATGGGGCCCCAGTCTCTTCTTGCTTGTAGGGTTTCAGTTGAGAAATCTGGAGTTATTTTGATGGGATTTTCTTTGTATGTTAGTTGTTTCTTTCACCTTACAGCTTGTAGAAAGGCCTCTTTAGCGGCTATTTTGGTCAATCTGATGACTGCGTGACGTGGTGTCTTCCTATTTGCATTGAATCTCCCTTGGGTCCATTGAGCTTCTTGTACCTGTATATCTAGATTTTTAGCAAGGCCTGAAAAATTCTCCTCTATTAATTCTTCAAATAGCTTATCCAGCCCTTGAGTGTTTTCTTCTTCACCTTCCGGAACCCTTATCACCCTCAGGTTCAGTTTTTTAACATAACCCCACATTTCTTGTAGGCTTATTTCTTTTCTCTTAATTTTCTGCTCAATTTCTGTGACTGACTTATTTAATTCGAAGGAGTTGTCTTCAATCTCTGAAATTCTTTCTTCTGTTTGATCTACCCTGTTCTTGGGACTTTCCACAGTGTTTTGTAGTTCCCTGTATAAGTCCTTTATTTCTAGAAGATCAGTTTGATTTTTCTTTAATATTTCAATTTCTTTAGTGAATTTTTCTTCCAAGTCTTGGATTTTTTTTTTTTGTGGTTTCTTTGTGTTGGTTATCCATTTTTTCTTACATATCATTCAGTTTTCTTACAATCCATGTTTGAAATTCTCCTTCTGTCATTTTAGTGTTCTGAGTTTGGTTAATATCCATTGCTGGGGAGCTGTTGTTCCTCTTTGGGGGTGTGCTTTCCATTTGAGTCTTCATACTTCCAGAGTTCTTCCGCTGGTTCCTTCCCATCTGGATCAGTTGTTCCTTCTTGCCTTTAGATTTTCGTTTGGATAATGACACGCTCTGTTTAGTCTCTGAGCCAGTAGGTGGTGTTTGTGGGTGTGATTCAACCACACCCTTTATGATGAATCAGTAGATGCAGTAAAAGGGTATGCAGGATGACCTCCCTGTCAGTAGGTGGCACTTGCAGGGAGGAGCAAGCTGCGGTGCTGTTTTTGGGTCCTGTAGCTAGCTCTTATTCCTCTAGAGAGGCCCTCTTGTGCCTTAGGTGGTGGGTGGGGCCCTGGGATTTAGCGGGATGTCCTTATTCTCCACCTCAGTGGGGGGAGTGTGCCTGGGTGGGGCTGGTTTGGGTAAGCCTGCCCTCAGGCTCCACCACTACTGTTAGCAGGGGTCAAAGGTCTGCTCTTTGTTTCTGTGCAAAGCTGCCAGGAAGGGCTGAAATGGCTGCACTTGGCTGAAAGTCTGGGCATGGGGGGTGGGGCTGTCCAAGACCTGCACTCTGGAGCAGGTCTCACTCCCCTGCAATCTCCCCCTCTCCGTGTCCTCTCCCAGGCCTCTGTCGGCAAGTGGGACCTCAGGCCAATGGAGCCTGGCTGTGATGTGGACCTGGAGGTTCCCTACCCAGGATCATAGCCTGAGCTGGGTTCACAGCCCTCTTTTGGGAGGAGGGTTGCTGCTCCAGCATGCTGATCTGCCCCTGAAGGCACACACTCCTCAGTAGGCTCTTTCACAGATCTCTCTTCTGTGCTCCAGGGCAGTGCAATCTTGACCTGGGTGTACAGGGTCTGGTCTGCAGGCCTGTCCTCTGGACCCTGGAGATCAATCCCTGACCCTGCCAGGAGGAGGAGTGCTGGTCTTGAATCACCTACAGGGTGCCCAAGCTGGATCGATTTTACTCTACCTCGGGATTTGCCCCACTCTCCTGGAGTCCCCAGGCAAGAAGCACCTGGGAGGGCTGGCGGGTAGGAAACTCACAATCTGAGTACCCCTCAGTCTGCTGTAGGGTCTCAAAAGGAAAGGTCCCATTTCTTGGAGATGCCTCTGTGTGATGACTAAATGTCTCTCTGGGCATCCACGGTAGGGAGGGGAAAGGAGAGAATGGAGCACTATGGCGTCTGCCAATACCTCGGGTCTGCATCCAGGGAGGTGCCCTGAGGGGGCTGGGAGCCCGGCGCTGAGTCCACAAGAGGCCACTGCTCACTGGCAGCAGCTATCTCTGGGCTGGTGTCAGCAGGTTTCTCCAACTGCTCAGGAGCCCACCAGCAGTCTGAGATGCAAGGGAGGGGGAAGTTAACCACTCCACCTACCCTTATCACTGGTCTCCAAGCCTCTCAGGACCTTTCTCCTTCCAGTTCTCCTCCACGTCTTCCCGTGAAGTCTCCTGTAGTTTCTGGCACCCTTCCTTCTGACCCTCACCTGATCTATGTTTCTCTGCTAGCTTATGTTTTTCTCTTTCCTCTAAAATTCATCTTTTTTGCAGAGACACTCTTACTTGTAGCTTTTCTCATCCGCCATCTTGGCTCCTCCCCCCTCCATGCAAACTTTAATCGAAAGAAATTTAAAGTAGTTCTAATAATATCAAACAAAGTAGAGTTCAGAATGAGAAATAGTACCAGGAATAAAGAAGGATATTGCATGATTCAAAAGGGTCAATTCTCCAGGAAGGCATAACAATTCTAAATTTATTATGTTTCTAACAACAAAGCTTGAAAATACATGCAGCCAAAAGTTGATCAAACTGAAGTGAATTCATGGGATGAATATTAACATATGTAAAGAAAAAAACAGATGTTTAAAATAGAATAAATGCAACATCCTTTCATGACAAAAACTCTTAGAAAACTGAGTATAGAAGTAACTTACTTCACCATGATAAAAGCCATATATGATGGAACCACAGCTAGTGTCATACTGAATGAGAAAAATTGAAAGCCTTTCCTCTAAGATCTGGAACAAGACAAGGAAGATCACTTTCACCACTGTTATTGAATATAGTACTGGAAGTTATAGCTAGAGCATTCAGACAAGAAAGAGAAATAAAGGGTGCCCAAATTGGAAAAAAGAAGTCAAATAATTCTTATTTGTAGACAATATGATATCTACAGAAACCTAAAGACTTCACTCAAAAACTTTTAGAACTGATAAACAAATTCAGTAAATTTGCAAGATAATCAACATACAAAAATTGGTATCATATCTATATGCAAACAATAAACAATCTGAAAAACAAACCAAGAAAGTAATCCCATTTTACAATAGCTACAAATAAAATAAAATACCTAGGAATAAACTTAATCAAAGAAGTGAAAGATATCTACAATGAAAACTATAAAATATTGATGAAAGAAGTTGAAGAGGGCACAAAATATGGAAAAGATATTCCATGCTCATGGATTGGAAGAATAAATATTGTCAAAATGTCCATACTACCCAAAGCAATCTACAGATTTAATATAATCCCCATTAAAATACCAATGACATTTTTCACAGAAATAGAAAAAATAATCCTAAATTTATGGATAACCACATAAGATCCAGAATAGCCAAAGCCATCCTAAGCAAAAAGAAAAAAATGGGAGGAATCACATTACCTGACTTCTAATTATACTACAGAGCTGTAGTAACCAAAACACCATAATACTGGCATAAAAACAATCACACATACCAATAGAACAGAATGAAGCACCCAGAAATAAAGCCACATACTTACAGCCAAATTGCAAAGAACATATACTGGGCAAAGGACAACCTATTCAGTAAATGTTGTTGGGAAAATTAGCCATATATGAAAGAATCCAACTGAATCCCTATCTCTCACCATATACAAAAATTAATTCACGATGGATTAAAGGCTTAAATGTAAGACCTGAAACCACAAAAAATCCTAGAGGAAAACCTAGGAAAAACTCCGCTGGACATCGGCCTAGGCAAAGAATTTATGACTAAAATCCCAAAAGTAAATGCAACAAAAATGAAAATAGATAAATGGGTCTTAATTAAACTAAAAAGTTTTGGCACAGAAAAAGAAATAATCAAAAGAGTAAATAAACAACCTACAGAATGGGAGAAAATATTAACAAACCATGTGTCCAACAAAGAATGAATATTCAGAATCTACAAGGAACTCAACGAACTCAACAATAAAAAAACAAACAACCTCCTTAAAAAGTGAGCAAAAGATATGAACAGGCATTTTTCAAAAGAAGGTATATGAATGGCCAAGAACCATGAAAATTGCTCAACATCACTAATGATCAGGGAAATGCAAATTAAAGCCACGATGAGATATCATTTCAGTCCAATTAGAATGGCCATAATAAAAAGTCAAAAAAACAACAGATGTTGGCAGAGATGTGGTGAAAATGGAACACTTATACAATGTTGGTGAGAATGTAAATTACTACAACCTCTACGGAGAATAGTATGGAGATTTCTCAAAGAACTAAAAGTAGATCTACCAAGCAGAATAAAGAATTAGCTTGAAGACAGGCTATTTAAAAATATAGTCAGAAGAAAAAAAAGAAAAAAGAAAGCAATAGCCTTTCTCAAGATGCTGTGTGATCAATAGGAAAGAGAATAAGAACTCTGATGTCATAAATCTGATAATGACAAATAAGATTCCAAAACTTACAGACTCAAAAAATGAATAAAATTGAATGTTAAAGAATAGAAAAACAAGCAAAATCCTCTTGTCCCAGCTAAACCAGTGTTGCTGTACTCTTTGCGTCATCATAACAATAAGCTATTAATACAACAAAACAAACATTTGCTCTAAGAATAGCATGAGATGATACGATCATCACTGGGAAAACAAGGTCCCAAGAGCCAATTAATGGGCTCCTGAAGGAAGGGAAAATTTGGGATAAAACTGACAATCTTCCCTCTTAATGTGTCACTTTTGGAATCCACAAGAGATTATATCCATTAGGTCTTAGGATAAATAAGACATGGGTTTCAAAGCAGCACAGATAAGTCTCTGTTGTGCAATAAATATGCCAATTTCTCTCCATGTCATACTGCATGAGACCTTTTGTAGCTCCTGGCTGCCAAGAACACCATGCCCTCCTCCCTGTCTGCCTTTTGCTGCAGTGAAAACAGAATATAAGTCAGACCTGCCAGTTGTATGAGAAGATGGATTCAGAGGAGATAAAAGTATAGGACAGCTCGGAGGTGTGCCTTTTAACTCTGCCTTCTTTCGTGTGGCTTGCAGCCTCTCATTTTACATAAACGGAGGGAAGGAGATTCATATTTACAAGTAAGAGGGCTGGAAACTCCAGGAAGTGAGATATGTGAGGGTGAGGGAGGAGCCTCAGTAGTATGTAAATTCTGTCTTTATCAACCAGAAGTTGTTGCCAGTCAGAACCAGCTCTTTAGGGGAACAGAGATGCTAGCAAAGTGACATCTGGATGGGATTAACAAAGTGGCTATGAGGAGAAGGGCTGAGAAAATTTTAGCTCTCCCCAGTTTAGCATTGTTTGGTTCTTCCAAAGAGCAAATGATCAGCCCCTGAGAGAAGGGAAAGCAACAAGATGATCAAGTATGCCAAATGGTGAGTTCGGGTCCACTTGGTTTGCAAAACCATCAGAAACCTCTGCACCTTAGTCATCAAATATTTCTTGCTTTTTTCACTCTTTCTTCATGGTTTCTCTGGCTTCTGTGGTACTCTAATTCCTGCTACAGAGGAATTATAGCTATTTTACACCAAAAATGATCTATTCACAGGTTTTAGTGAAGTTAGCCAAGTTTTAGCCTTAAAGTGAAGTATGATGTGAAAAATTCTGAATCTCTCTCATACCATGTGTCACTAATTGCAATAATCAAGGTCATTCTTAAAGATATGACATGTGATCTGGAAACTAACACATTTTTGAAACTGATATGTTAATAAATATTCTTAGCTAGAATACTTTTATAAAAAGTGTCTGGGGCTGTATTCTGCACTTGTGCTTTCCTGATTAAACATTATCACTCTATCATTTTAACTTTGGGTCATTTAGACCCAAATGATGACTGTCTTTCATTAACAAAAAGAATACAAAAAATAAATTAATATATTAAGATCAAACTATTGACAGAAGAACCTTAGGAAATTTTATTGATATTGTTTTTCCTCTCTCACAATGGAAGTCAGATCATGTCCCAAACTAAGTCTAACTCAGGGAAGTTTTCACAAAAATTCTCCATGCACTTCCCAAAACAACTCCAACCTTCCACACCTATAAATGGGATTCAAGTGACTGAAGGGGTGAGGAAATGAAGAGGGAGATTCTTGTCCAGAGGGGCATTTTATGGCTTCCACCTTTTTCCTTGGTACCCAGAGATCTCTGCTTGGAAGCATCTGACATTTGAGGCTTTTCTAGAAGTCCTAACACTGCAAACAAAAATGTCAAAAATATTTAAAAATATGCCAGATCCAGTAATCACTTTTTACATCTATAAATAGAATCTTGTCTAGACCAAGATTTTACAGACATTTTTTTAGCCGAATAGTAAGAGATGGAACCAAATTCAAAGTCATTATGTACATGTCTGAACATTCAAAGGTTTCCTGAGACAACAGACCTTGATGAGCACTGAAGAAAGAACATCACATTTGACATTTTTCTGTCTGGGTTATCTTAAGACACTAACATTGATCAGTGTTAATTCCAATACTCATCTACAATAAGAGTGAAATGCATCAAGATTTCATTGTGTTATTTGTTATCTTTCTCCTACTCTTCTTCCTCTGATAGGTAACGTTTGTGTCTTTGATACCAAAGATCAATGTAATTGAAATTCTCTGTCCAATAATAAGGGTCTTTCATCTTATTTTATAGACACAAACATCAATTTCATATCTCTTTACACAGATTTGTAAATACTATTATTAACCTAATACAAGTTGCTTATTATATTTGGTCCTGTCATTTACTGTGAGAAAACTGAAAGAGAAATGAGACAGAGTCCTAGAATTCAGAGTTTGATCAAATCAAGACTTTCAAAGTTTGAACTCTTCAGCAATATAATTAGATTACTGTTTATTTAATAGAATAATAGAATCTATGGAATGTAGGGATTTCTAAAAAATAAAAGGAGACATCCCTGAGGATTAGGGAATAAAGTCATCTGTGTCATTGTCATTTTTTTTTCTCTCTACCCCTCTGAAAGCCATGAATGTGTCAGGAGTCAACACAGTGACTGAATTCATACTCCTGAGTTTTCCCTGCTCTAGAGAAATTCAGATCCTCCTTTTCATGCTGTTCTTGGTGTCCTACATCCTGACCCTGTTGGGAAATGGTGCCATCATCTGTGCAGTGAAGCTGGACCACAGGCTCCATACCCCCATGTACATCTTGTTGGCCAACTTCTCATTCCTGGAGATCTGCTACATCAACACCACTGTTCCCAATATGTTAGGGAACTTCCTATCTGAGTCCAAAACCATTTCTTTCACAGCCTGCTTCCTCCAGTTCTACTTCTTCTTCTCAATGGGCACCACTGAGACCTTCTTACTGGCCCTCATGGCTTTTGATCGGTACCTGGCTATCTGCCAGCCTCTCCATTATCCTACCATCGTGAACAATCGTCTCTGCATGAACTCTGTGGCCCTTGGCTGGGTAACGGCCTTCCTCTGCTATCCGGTCCCTATCTATTTCATCACACAACTCCCCTTTTGTGACCACCTAGGGGAGTGGCCACCTACCATTGACCACTTTGTCTGTGACCCTGGTCCTCTTCTGGCCCTATCCTGCATCCCAGCGCCTGGAATTGAGCTTTCCTGTTCTGTCTTGAGCTCACTTATTATCTTCATCACCTTCTTCTTCATCCTTGCATCCTACAGCCTGGTTCTCAGAGCAGTGTTACGCGTCCCTTCAGCAGCTGGCAGACACAAGGCCTTCTCCACCTGTGGCTCCCACCTACTTGTTGTGTCTCTGTTCTATGGCAGTCTCATGGTGATGTACATCAGCCCAACCTCTGGAAATCCTGCTGGAATACAGAAGATTGTCACCTTGTTCTACTCCTCAGTGACGCCACTTGTAAACCCACTGATCTATAGTCTCCGGAACAAGGACATGAAGGCTGCCTTGAAAAAAATTCAGATACACACAAAAATTAATCAAAGTGAATGAGAACTCACAGGTGGACCACAATCAGAATATTTCTTCCCCACTTCTATCCCCAGTTAAAAAGTAAGCCTTCATTCATTTGCACCTAGAGATGCAGACCCAAATTCATCAATTTCTGCCTAGTCAGATGATGGCCAAGAACATCCCAATTAAACCAGATCTTGTCTTCAAATCAGGACTTGATAGATGGTAATTTGAATTAAATGACCTGCATATCTAGATTTAGGCTCTTCTCCTACTGACTTTCAATAACAGATCACCTTTTTATCTGTAATAATCTATCTGGTCCCTGGCCTCATACCTTTTTGGCCTATAATAAGTGCATATTCCATTCTTGTGCTTGGATTTTCTGGCCTGATGACCTCTGCTCTACTCCTACCAGAAGAACAGAGCATTCACACCATTTTAGTTCAGATAAAAAAAATCAGTGACAATAAATATATCATAACTGTGCCAAATTTTTCATTTAATTGAAATCCAAGTGACTAATAACAATCTAAAGCATTGTCTTCCAAACCTGTCTGTTTCATAATTACTTTGGAAGATTTTTTTAAAGGACAGATTCCCAGGCCATTCCCCAAATATCCTAAATCATAATCTTTGAAGTGGACCCTGGAAATCTTTATTTTAATGTTACCTGGAAGATTCTGGTTCACCTGGACCAGCACCTGTTTGGAGACTGATTTTAAAGAGCCACTATTTATGATATTTTTAATAAATGTGACATAGGCAGAGAAATAGAAATCTTATATTAGTTGGGAGAAGTGAAAGACATTATAGTGATTTGCCACAATTATTTGGTCAAAAATAAATTGGTCAATTGGCAACTGGGTTGATGTATTTTATTCATTCATACAAAAATATCCATTTACCTCTGTGACATGCAGTGGAATGTAGGAGATAAAATCCCTGCCTTTGGGAAACTTACATTCTAGTAAGGGAGACATTATAAGCAGGTAACCACATAAATCTATAATTCTAATAGTCATTAGAAGTATAAAAAGAATAAAGGAGAGTATGAATATAGAAAATGTCAGAGTAGGATAGGGAATAATATAGACAGGATGGTCAGAGAATTCCTCTGTGAGGAAGGTCAGAGAATTCCTTCCAAAGTAAGGATATAAACCAGGCAAAGATCTAGGGAAATCAAATTCCAAGTAAGTACAGGTAAAGTTTGGGTTTTCAAAAAATAGGAAAAGGTTGATTTTGCCAATCCATCAAAAAAAAATGGTAAATGAGACTGGGGAGGTAGGCAAAATCAGTTCATTTAGAACCTTCTAAGCCACAATAAAGAGTGTTCTATCTGAATTCCTGAGGAAACTACTCAATGCTATTACTAAGGGGAAGGCTTAATAAAAATCATGTCAGTTTCACAAGTTCTTCTTAACTTGGAAATACTTATTTATTTACATGTTTAATTATATATACCTTTATTTTACCAGAATCTACCTTGTTCCATAAAAGATTTGATGTACCCAACAAAAAAAAATCCACAAAAAGAAAGATAAGAAATATGAATTTTAAAAGAAAAAATAGAAAGAAGATTTTTGGATCATAAGCTCTTATGCTGTTATTAAAGTCAGACCCTAAAGGTATTATGAACTCCCTTTAAAGCTAAGTGCAGAATGTGGAAACATTATCTGTTGCATGATTTTCATTATCTATAAAGAGAAAAGAAATAGGCTCCTCAGAGGAAGCTAAATTATTACTAGTTCCTAGTACTAAAATAATTTCTTTCATGGGGGTTTATACTAGAGAGTCTAATATATACAGTGAAAAGTTGTGTGGTCTTTAAAAATATCTGAAATATACATATTATTTGTGTGTGTACATGTGAAAGTGTGTGTGGGAGTCAGGGGGTTCAATAGAGCTGCTTCTTACAGCATCCCTGAATAAAATTCAAAAGCACTATATGGAAGTACAGCTTAATAGAAGTAATTCTTCCTGGATCTAAGAATTATGGTTCAAATATGAGCCTTTGATTATCTGCTTTAACCCAAAAGTATAATCCAATATATCATAAGAATAAAATTTAAAGCTAATTACACGATCGCCCAAGTCAAAGATTAATAACCCCTTATATTTGGATATCAAAGTTCTCTTCCATCGTGTAGAAGTTGATTTTGAAGGAGTAGTCACAAGAATGGAAAGAGTTATTGATAACACAATATTTGTCTCAAGAAGTTTATTGGATTCTTTCTCCATGGGAAGTAATTTACCTGTAGGAGGCTCCCACACCTGCCCTTCAAAGAAAGGTGAAGGTTTGTATGGAAGGGTGGCATAGAACTGAAAAAGAGGGAAAAAGTTCTGGGAACAGTTATTCTTGACATAACTGAAATGGGAGTGAGAGAGCAGGGGGTAGGAAGAAATACATAAATCCAATAAACTGTATTAATCAAAAAAATCTTCATGTATATTCTTAAGAAATACTTTTTTACTTGGTTTTGGTTTTTTTCTTTCTTAGAAAAGTTTCCCTTAAACGTGTACAATGATAACACTGGCTGAAATGAGGAAGAGAGGATTTTATCTCTATAACTTGATCCCAATAGGATAGTGAGTGTAATTTTCAGTACTGCAGAGGTCAAATCTTGACATGAGTGGCAGTGAGAACAAAGTGCCCTCAAGAGCCTGGAAGCAAAGAGAGAGAGAGAGAGAGATCAAAACATAGTAAACAGATTCTCAGCGGCCACAGGGACCAATTTCCTCTCATTTGTGGCTCTCTCTTACCCAGTTTCATGAAATCCCCCAGGTGATATGAGTGCACCTTGGCAGCCTGAACCATCTTCAGATCACATGTCATAAGCTGACAACATCTGCGTTGTTGATGACCTTATCAATTTATCCTCTATTTTTTCCTAAAGAAACATTCAGATTTTATTGGCATGACTGGTATTGATTTTCATGTATGCTGCTGTGAAAACATTAGATGTAGAGCATTTTTATTTTATCTGGCCCTTCTTAGGCCATAGTTATTGTTGGTGTTTCTGTGTTATTACCTTAAATAAAACATTAATATAGTGCTATGGTCTGAATGTTTTTGTCCCCTCTCCCTCCAAAAAAAATTTATATGCTTAAACCTAACCCTCAATGCAATAAGAGAGAGGGCCTTTGGGAGATGATGAATCATGAGGGCAGAATCCTCATGAGTGGGATTAGTGCTCTTATAAAAGAGGATCCAGGGAGCTTCCTTGCTCTTCCACCATGTGAGGATGCAGCAAAAAGCTGTCATCTATCAGCCAGATGAGCCCTCACCAGACACCAAATCTGCTGTCACCTTGATCTTGAACTTCCCAGCCTCCAGAACTGTGAGCAATAAATTTCTGTTGTTTGTAAGCCACCCAGTTTATGGTATTTTTGTTATAGCAGCCCAAACAGACTAAGGCATAGAGGAAGCTATCAATTAACAGTTGAAATGTAAGTTCAGGGAAAAAATTTTCTCAGAACTGTGATGTCTGAAATTTGACATTAATTTTCCCATTTAAATTATGTTTGATACTGTAGTTAAATGCCCAGTTTGGCACAGGGGTACAAGAATGGTTCAACATGTACAAATAAATTAATATAACACATCACATTAACAGAATCAAGAAAAAATGATCATTTCAATAAATGCTAAAAAAATTTGATAAACTCTAAAATCACTTCCTGATAAAATCTCTCAACAAACTCAGCATAGAAGGAATATACCTCAAAACCATAAAGGCTTCATATGACAAACCCACAGCTAGCACCATACTGAATGGGGAAAAATTTAAACCCTTTCCTCTAAGATTTAGAATAAGACAAGATGCCCACTCTCACCACTCTTATTCCACATAGTACTGGAAGTCCTAGCCAGAGCAATTAGACAAAAGGAAGAAAAAAGGACAATCAAAATAAAAAAGAAGAAATCAAAGTGTCCCTGTGTGCAGGCAATATGAATCTTATTTAGAAAAGCTAAAGACTCTACCAAAAAACTATTAGAACTGATAAACAAATTCAGTAAAGTTGCAGGATACAAAATAAATGTGCAGGCCAGGCGCGGTGGCTCACCCTGTAATCCTATCTCTCTGGGAGGCCGAGGCGGGTGGATTGTTTGAGCTCAGGAGTTCGAAACCAGCCTGAGCAAGAGCGAGACCCTGTCTCTACTAAAATTGGAAAGAAATTAATTGGACAACTAAAAATATATCCGAAAAAAATTAGCCGGGCATGGTGGCACATGCCTGTAGTCCCAGCTACTTGGGAGCCTGAGGCAGGAGAATTGCTTGAGCCCAGGAGTTTGAGGTTGCTGTGAGCTAGGATGATGCCATGACACTCACTCTAGCCTGGGCAACAGAGTGAGACTCTGTCTCAAAATAAATAAATAAATAAATAAAAAATAAAAAAATAAATGTGCAAAAATTAATAACATTTCTATACTCCAGCAGTGAACAATATGAAAAAGAAATAAAGAAACAAATTCCATTTATAATAACTAAAAAAGATAGGAACAAATTTAAGAAAAGAAGTGAAAGATTTCTACAATGAAAAGTATAAAGTGCTGATTAGAGAAATTGAAGCGGACACACAAAAAGTGAAAACATATACCATGTTCATGGATTGGAGAATTAATATTGTTAAAATGTTCATACTACCCAAAGTGATCTATGGATTCAATGCAATCTCTATTAAGATACCAATGAAATTCTTCACAGAAATAGAAAAAAACAATTCTAAAATCTGTATAGAATTATAAAAGACCCCAAATAGCCAAAGCAATCCTAAGCAAAAGAACAAAGCTGGAGGCATCATACTACCTAACTTCAAAATATTCTACAAAGCTATAGTAACCGAAACAGCATGGTACTGACATAAAAACAGACATATAGACCAATGGAACAGTATAGAGAATCCAGAAATAAATTCACACATCTATACGGAATTTATCTTTGACAAAGATGCCAAGAACACACAATGGGGAAAGTACAGTCTCTTCAACAAATGGTGGGTATCCAAAAAACAAATGGTTCTGGGAAACTGGATATCCACATGCAGAAGAATGAGACTAGATCCCTCTCTTTCATCACATATAAAAGTCAAATCAAAACAAACTAAAGACTTAAGTGTAAGACTTGAAACTATGGACCTACTAAAAGAAAAACATTAAGGAAATTCTCCAGGACATTGGTATGGGCAAATATTTCTTGAGTAAGAACTCAAAAGCACAGGCAACCAATGCAAAAATTGACAAATTTGAATACATCAAGCCAAAAAGCTTCTTGCACAGCAAGGAAATAATCAGCAAATTGAAGAGACAACCTACAAAATGGGTGAAAATATTTGCAAATTAACTACTTGACAAGGGATTAATAACCAAATATATAAGGAGCACAAACAACTCAATAGGAAAAATCAAATAATCTGATTTTAAAATGGACAAAAAGATCTAATAGACATTTCTCAAAAGAAGAGATGCAAATGGCCAACAGGTACATAAAAAATTCTCATCATCGGTAATCATCAGAGAAATGTAAATCAAAACCATAATGGGATATCATCTCATTCCAGTTAGAATGACTGTTATCAAAAGACTGAAAATAACAAATGCTGGTGAGGATGTGGAGAAAGGGAAATGTTTGGACACTGTTGATGGAAATATAAATTAGTACAGTCATTATGGAAAACAGTATGATGTTTCCTCAAAAAAATAAAAATAGAACTTCTATATGATCCAGCAATCTCACTGCTGGGTATATATCCAAAGGAAAGGAAATCAATATATCGAAGAGATATCTACACTGTCATGTTCATTGCAGCACTATTCACAATAGCCAATTTATGGAATCAACCTAAGGTACATCATGGATGACTAGATAAAGAAAAATGTGGTACATATTCACAATAGAATATTATTCAGAGTACAGAACAGTACAATTCCATTTATATAAGACTGTAGAAAATGCAAACTTATCTATAGTAAAAGATCAATGGTTGCCTATAGAACAAAGTCAAGGAAGGGAAGGAGGGAGAGATTGCAAAGGGGCATGAAGAAACTTTGGAGGGTGATGGTTGTGTTTGCCATCTTGATTATGGTAATGGTTCCCAGATGTCTATATATATCAAAATTTATCCAATCATACAGTTTAAATGTATGCAGTTTATTATATGTGAATTATTCACCATTAAACTCTTTAAAAAATAAAAATATTCTTAGACCAATTCCAGAGTGGTAAAGGGATACAGCAAGAACAGAAAAAAGACAAAGAGTAGTACAAATACCCCTGAATACTGTTCATTCACCAACCTCTACTGCTGCTTGTCCAGGTAACTTTCTTCACAGGGCCTAACCCTCCCACTGCAAATCATCACACTGGCTACTTGCAATGAACTGAATGTTTCTGTTCCCCCCAAATTCATATGTCAAGATCCTAACCCTCAAGGTGATGGTATTTGGGGTAGAGCTCTTGAGAGGTGATTAGGTCGTAAGGGCAGAGCCCTTGGGAATGGCATCAGTGCCCTTATGAAAGAGACTCAGGAGATCCCTTAATCTTCCACCATGTGTGTGTGGACACAGCAAGAAGACACTATCTGTGAACCAGAAAGCAGGCCCTCACCAGACACTGAATCTGCCAGTGCCTTGATATTGGACTTCTCAGCCTCCAGAAGTGTGAGAAATAAATGTTAATTACTTATAAGCCACCTAGTTTATATTAATAGTATTTTGTTATAACAGCCCAAACAGAATAAGACACTGATTAATCCAAAATCCACAAGAAAATAATAAGCCTAAAAGCAGAAATTAATTAAACAGAAAACATACAATAGAGAAAATTAACCAAGTCAAAAATTGGTTCTTTCAAATGATTAATAAGATGAATCAATCCCTAGCAAGATGGCTTAAGAAAAAATGAAAGAGAACACAAAATATCAATGTCAGGAATAAAAGAGGGAATTTTACTACAAATCCTACAGACATCAAAATAATAATAAGGAAATATCACAGATACCTTGATGTGAATAAATTCAACAAGATGAAATTAAGAAATTTCTTGAAAAACACAATTTATTAAAACTGATTCAAGATCCATGGAAAATCTATATAGCCTATATCCATTAGAGAGAGTATTATCATTACCAAAATTCACCCAACAAAGCAACTCCAACTCCAAATGTTTCACTAGTGAATTCTAGCAAGCATTGAAAAAAGAAACAATACCAATCTTGTATAATCAGCGTCAGAAAACATAAGGAACACTTTTCAACTCATTGGTGAGTTACCCTGATACCAAAATCAGACAAAGATGTTTAAGAAAATGATAGACCAATATCCTGAATACAAAAGCAAAAATTCTTAACAAAATATTAGCACAAAGAATCTAGCAACATATGAAAACAATACTGAAGCATGATCAAGCAGTGTATACCTCCAAAATCCAAGGTTTGTTTAACATTTGAAAATGAATTAATGTAACTGACCATAATAAACAAATAAAGGAAATGTCATACACAGATGCAGAAAAAACATTTAACAAAATTCAAGACCTATTCATGATTTAAAAAAAAACTGCCATCAAACTAGGAATACAAAGAAACCTTCCTCAATCTGATAAAGGGCATCTATGAAAACCAACATCACACTTAATAGTGAAAGACTACTTTCCCTCTAAGATTAAAAACGAGACACGAAATGTCTGTTCTCATCACTTCTGTTCAACTTTGTAGTAGAGGTTTTAGCTAGAGCCATAAGGCAAGAGAAAGAAATAAAAGGCATCAAGATTGGGAGGAAAGAAGTGTTCCTCTTTCTAAATAATACGATTTCAATTCTCCCCAAACTGATCTACAGATTCAGTGAAATCCAAATCACAATCCCAACAGATTTTTTATTAGAAATGGATAAGTCTATTGTAAAATTCATATGGAAACACAAAGGTACTAGAATACCCACAAAAATTTGGGAAAAGAATAAAATTGGAAAACTTCCCCATTTCAAGACTTAACTATAAAACTACAATCATCAAGACAAGGTGATAATGGCATAACAAAAACAAATTGATCAAAATTGAACAAAATAGTTTAGGAATAGACCCACATTTATTCAGTCAACTAATTTTTCACAAGGGTACAAAAAAATTCAGTAGAGCAAGGACAATCTTTTCAACAAATGATACTGGACAATTGATGTATAGAAAAAATTAACTTCAATCTCTATAACAGCTAGCTTCCAAGAACGCTTACGGATTCTCATCTCTTGGTATTTCTGCCCTTTGCATAGTCGCCTCCCACACTGAACAGGGCTGATCTCTATAACCAATAGGATATTGCAGAAATGATATGATGTGACTTCTGAGGCTAGATCACAAAAGACATTGCAGCTTTCTCCTTGTTTCTTTTGCCTCACTCTTTCTGGAGGAAGCCAACTACCACATAAGGACACTCATGGAGTTCTATGGAAATGTCCATGAGGCAAGAAACTGAAGCCCCTTGTCAACAATAAGCTCAACTTGTCAGGCATGTGAGTTAGCCATCTTGGAAGTAAATCCTCTAGCTTATTCAAGCCCTCAGATGACTGCAACCCAGTTGACATCTTGAATGCAAATTCATGAGACCCTGAGCCAGAATCACTCAGCTAAGTCACTCCCAGGTTTCTGATCTGCTGGAACTGTGTGCAATATTAAATGTTTATTGTTGTTTAAGGCCACAAAGTTTTGGGGTAATTTGTTATACCACAATAGATAAGTTATACTATCCCTACATCACACCATACTCAAATTAATTTAATATGAAACACAAACTAAACATAAAAGTTAAAACTATGAATATTTTAGAGGAAATACAGGAAAATATCTTTATGATCTAGGGGTAAGCAAAGATAGGACACAGAAAACAATCACTCCGAAAGCAAAAAAATATCGGATAAGATGGACTTCATCAAAATTTAAAACTTCTGCTCATTAAGAAAATGAATAGGCAAGCCACAACTAGAAGAAAATAATTACAAAACATATATGATAAAGGACTTGATTCCAGAATATATAAAGAATTCCTACAAATCAATAATAAAACGATAAGCAGCTCAATTTTATAAGTGGGCAACAGAACAGATACTTCACAAGGAAAGGTATACAAAATAACCAATAATACATGAAAAGATGCCCAATATCATTAGTCATTCTGAGAATGCAAATGAAAGCTATAATGATATACCACTGTACATCTACTAGAGTAGCTAAACTAAAAAGACCAACAATGCCAAATGTTGGCAAGGACATGGAACAATAGAAATTTTCATATATTGCTGGTGGGAATGTAAATGATACAGCTGCTTTACAAAAACTACATAACGGTTCTCCAAAGTTCTAAGATACATGAACCCAATAACTGGCAATTTCATTCACAGGTTTTTAACCAAGAGAAATGAAAACACATGTCCACAAACATACTTGTTCAAGAATGCTCACAGCTGGCTTATCCACAACAGTGCAAACACAGAAACAGCCCAAATCAATAGGAAAAATGGATAAACAAATATTGGATTATGTATATAATGGGTTCGTTGTCAATAATAAAAAAGAAAAAACTACTGATACACACAACAACATGGATGAACCTAAAAGACATTATGCTGAGCAAAATAAGCTGGACCTAAGAGAATATATACAGTACAATTCCATTCATATGAAATTCTATGCTATGAGGACCAGCAAGGTTTTGACAGGAACAGAAGAGACATTGTGAGAATAGAGAGCAGCAGAAAAACACAGGGTATATATAGGGAACTGAAATCAATACAAATTTTACTTCAGAATAAGGCATATAAGGAACATAGTGGATATTCAATAAATGTTTGACAAATTGATATTAAATTAAATACAAGACTAAACAGACAAGTTGAAGACAAATCAAATATGGCTTTGAATGCCAAACTAAGGGATTCGGAGTTTATTTTCTTCAGAATGGGGGCCGCTAAAGATTTCTGAGAACAGCACTATAATATGAATTGTGCTTTAGAAAGGACACTAACAACTCCACCAGTCCTCATGAATGCTCACCTGATTAATGGGCTGAAATTTCTGTGTTTTAAGTTATTTACGTTTCTAACTAGGGACATTTTCCAGCACATTTTACAGAAAGAAGGTTTCATTTCAATGTCAAATGATATTCCTGTATGACTCTTTTCAGAGAACAGAAGATACTTGCAAATATAGCTTATTATATAATTTCATCTCCTGGTCTACACCTAATCAAATGAAGTTGTCAGCAAAATTAATTTAAGATAAACAGTGATTTCATAGTCCTGATGACCTAAGCCAGACATGCTATTAGTACTATATTATAATTGAGAAACTGTTAAGTACCTTCTTGTACTCCTCTAATGGAGACAACCCAAGTTTCACTGAAAGCTTATGACACTCCACAGCAATGTTAAGAGTATTATGCAAGTATTCAGCATATGCAATCTTGTTACCACGAAGTAAGTAATCGTAAACACAGACCCCAATATCACTGTGGTACCCCTATGCAGAAAAGCTATAATGTATCAAATTTGCCTTCCAACCACAAAAATGACAAAGTATGAAGTTCTATAAACACCATTCCCTTAATTAAGGAACCAGTAACCTAAACACATAAAAACTGATCTGCTTATTCACTATGTACATGGTCATTTGAAGTAATAAAATAAAAAAAAAATGCTGTGTTGAAAAAAGTGAAAAGATAATATTATCCAAACAAATCAGCTGTCTTCAAACAAAATAAGTTTTTCTTTCCTTTCAAATAGGAGAAAAAAAGAGAACAAAAAATTCTGCAATAAAAGTGCACATAAAACATCAATGACAGCGATGATATACCATGGAAGAGGAAAGAAGAAAAGTTACCTCGTCATAGGTCAAATTTTTTTCATACCCTGCCTGTACTGTAACTTGTGAACTTTAGAACTTTTACAAACTTTCTGAAAGCTGAAAAGAATCCAGTAACTTGTACAGAACCTCATGAACAGTTCTTGGAGTACCACAAGTACCTGTTTCCAGTGTGTTCCACCCATGGCTCCTAAGTGGAAATAAGTAAATGCAAATGCAGCAGTGCCCTGGGTGCGAAAATAGGGTGAAGACCCCAGGCACAGCCCAGGAGGGCTAGCTTCCCCCAAGGCTGTGTATGACAGGGATTTGGGACTGAGGAGGGAGGAGGGGGAGGCAGGTGCAGCCTCTGCCCTAGGGCCCCACACCTGCCCAGCCGGCAGCCACCCCCCGCCAGCCCCGCGCTGCCCCGGGTACTCACAGCTCTGGTCTCGTACAGCACCAGCTTCTGGACCGAGCTGATGATGGGGGCGGCGGCCACGGGCATGGCGAAAGCAAATGAGGGCCCCACGCCAGGGTACCAGCCACTGGACCGACCCAGGAGACCCAGCGAGTAAACACTTCAGACCCTGGGCACCAGGTCCAGCCAGGATAAACACAGCCTGGGCACTAAAACCGGGATCAGCCACAGCTCAGGTGTTTCCGGATCCCCGCGCCCCGCCTCCAGGCCAGCCCCGCCCAGGCATGGCGGGAGCTGGGCTTGAGGATGTACCGTAGGGCGCGTAGAGCCTCCCGGAAACTGCGTGCTGCCGAAAGAGGAAGCGAAGAGCGCCATCTTTAGTAAGGGCAAGAGAAAAAGTGGGCGGAGGAAAAGTCACGGGATTTATTGAATCTGTCTTTTATCTCCTCCCTCTCTTTGGAAAAAGGGGAAGGTTCGGGATTGGGTTGCTTCTTATGAAGCGGGTTCTCCGAGTTGCAGGATAGATCCATTCTCAAATTGGACTGTTTTTTCCCTACCTACTTCTGCCCTTATTTTCCTAGAAATGTGCTATCCGATGGTCCTTCACTGAGTGTCGATGTTTTTCCCCTCACCTCTCTTCGTTGCCTGTTTTTTCCTTCTGAGAGTCATGTTGTACCGAGGCTGTGTGACCAAGGAATTTTTTTTAATCACCTAAAGGTGGAAATTTCGGACTTTGCCACGTATTTGTGTCTGGGGCTAACCGTGCGTGGATTCTGAAAATGGACTATTGAGTGTCGTGTACTGGAACAGGCGCTGGCTTTGGAGTCCGGCCGTTCCGTGTTAAAATAAGGTTTCTTCCATTTCGTGCGTGTGACATAAACCGACAATGTATGCACCCTCTTCCATATTTGTGAAAAGAAGTGTATTACAGTTATGAATACACAATTAGGTACAAAAGTGAATACTTAGAACAAAAAAGAAATCAACGAAGTATGGCCCCACCTCCCGCGGCCCCGCCTTGCGAGTCCTTGCGCGCCACGGAAGGTTTCCTCGGCAACCGCTCAACAGTCCGCGGAGCCTCTGGGGACGGCTGCTGTCGGGACTGCAGAGTCCGCTGGCGCCAGGTAAGCAGCCTTTTTCCAGGTGCCGTTGTCCACCGCCCGCAGGCATTTGTGGTATCGGTTGCACGGGACTTCACCTCCTGCGGGGACCCCAGACAAATTCCTTTTCTTGCAAAACTAAACTTCGGGATCTTTTTGTAAATCCACTTTTTAAAACTACTTCTCCTTTCAACGACGAATATATTTATTCTACAAATATTTGCTCAACACCTACTACGAGAGTATAAGACGTAGCGGAGTAGCAGCTTACCTAGCTTAGGCGGAAGTGCTAGGTTTCCCAGGAGATGTGACCCCTCTGAACCTCAGAATCCACTGCTGAAGGGTTTCTCAACTGCTAAAAGTGTAATGAAACTTTTTTAAAAGTTTATAGAATTGTAGCATAAACAGGTAATATGAAACTAGAGATTATATTGTAAATTCAAAATTGAGAGATCACAATTTTTAAAAAGAATTTTTTAATTATATGTTATTTTGATTTTTTTCTTCATAATTTTTTATTACTTTTATTTTTTCTCTTTTTTTTTAATTTCAGGATATTATGGGGGTACAAACATTTTGGTTACAGGTTATGACTTTGTCTCCTTCACCCAAGCCAGGATTAGAGGTGTGCCCTTCCCCCATACAGTGCTCACCGCGTCCCTTAATTGTGAGTTTAAAAGATGGTCATGTCAGTTCTGGCATTTTTGCACTGACTTGGATCTTTTAACTGGGAAAAATACTTACCTCTGTTCCATTTCATAATGGAGACCAACACTTCTGAATATGAGTTAAATATTCTCACGTTTTTATATGGGATAACAACTCTTAAAATATCTGTAGAATTCTGGTTTTCAATTATCATATTATACTGTAATTAAGCACTTCCGTTCAAACCTTATCTTAGTTTCACACAGAAGCGATCCTGAGACAAAAATTTGAAGGCAAATAGTTTATATGGGACATAATCGGGGAAGGAAACTAATAAAGGGAATATCATCAAGCAAATTTCTCTGTGGCTGAATATTCACTAGGGAATGCTGGGATACATGTCTCAGAGTTATCCGCTCTTAAGGGGTAAGGGGATATTTATTCACCAACTCCCATCAGTTATCTGTTGAAGCCTGCTATAGCAGAGCATTGATTCCCTGAACTTCCAGTCTGCCCTGGGTTCAGGCAGAGTGGGTTCTGGCATCTGGAGAAAGCCCTTAGGCAAAGAGTCACACATGCTGGCCTTTGGAAGTTGGGCTGGCCATGCGTAGAAGAGGTACCTGTCAAGTGGATATGGATGGGGAACTAATAACGTCTTCTACATTCCACCTTTTGCACCACACATATCCACTCTTCCCCCACATTAAGTTCACACCATCCCATCACTGATTCTTTAAGGTAGTGGCTAGTCCCAATTTCTAAAAGAAAAGGACTTACAAAAAGAAGAGGAATGAGATAAGCTACAGACTCTACTACTACAATTAATCCTAGGTCGGTAATTGATAATTCATCATCTCCTTCCTTTACTACTGACTCTGGGTTTTCCTTAACATTGACTAGCACTTCTGCTGGTCTAAGTTATTTGCCTAGTTAGATAACCAGCTTTGATCCTTGAAGAGTGCAAGCCCCTGGTTAACCAGCTTTGATCCCTGAAGAGTGTAAGCCCCTGGTTAACCCGCCTTTGATCCCCTGAAAACGGTAAGCCCCTAAGTCCTTGTGAGGTTTTGGTTGCTGCAATTACCCATTCACTGGACACGAAAGCATCAAGAGGTGTCTCAGAGAATCCCCTTAGCTCACGGCATACATCCCCCACCCCAGTTATATAGCAGCAGCCTATCTCCACTTCCTAGTGCAGTAACTCCCTACAGGCTGGTGGAGCCCAAAATGACCAGGTGACAGCAGGAGCCTTAGATTTAGTTTTAGAAACCTTTACAGGGCCCCCTAATAGACCCATCTCTCCCCTCAACCAAACCCAAGTCCCTTATTAAAGTGATTTGTTCTGTAAAATTTGGATTCAGTCAAAAGGCTGCACTCAAGGATCCAGAAGGCCATGCTGCAGGTTCCCCACTCCTGGAAGGGAAATGCAAATTCCCCAAATCAATCACTGAGAGTGAGGGTGAGATGGGCCACTCCTACTTCCGGCCCTTGATTGGAAGCCTATTCCTCATCTGGAAGTACTCTGTCTCAGTCCCACACAATCCCAAACTAGTGCCTTAGCTATACCTTTAAGAAGCCATTCCAACCTTCTGTCAGACTAGGAGCTTTTAGGTGCAGTGGTGTGTGATGAGATCCCATGTTCATTTGCCTCTTGTCATGTCTCCTTTACTGTAAAGAGGGCCCTTTGATCCTAGGCAATGGGATCTAAACAGTCTAAGCCCTTAGATAGGGATGCTGGTCAAGGCATGGTGGGTAGGGAAAGCAAACCCATCCTGGGAACGCATGTCACTTGCCCCTCCCATAGTGAAGGAGTCCTGTGTAATCAGTTTGTCACTGAATGGTTGTTTTGTCTCCTTAACATGGATCATACCATGTTAAGGGCTCAGCCTCAGTCTTTGCTGTGGACGGGTAGAACATTCAGCATAGTAGTAGCTAGATCAGCCTGGTAAGAGGGAGCCTTGTGGAGTCCATGCATAGCCTCTGCCACCTCCATCCCTGCCACCGTGCCTACGCTGTTTATGCAAGCACCGAGGTGACCAAGGACAAAGACTGGCTGGCATCTACGGATAAACATCCTGTCCACCTGGTTATTCAGTGCCTCTTCTGAGATAGATGAATGCTTTATAAGACACAAAGATCTACATATTTTGTGTCCACTTGCATTAGTTTTCTGTGCTGCATAACAAATTACCGCAAATTTAGCCTCTTAAAACACACACATTTATTATCTCACAGTTTCCATGACCAAGAATCCTGGCATAGGTCAGCTGGGTCCTCTGCTTAGAGTTTCACAAGGCTGCAGTCAGGTGTTGGCTTAGCTGCGCTGTTATCTGGAAATACAACTGGGGAAGAATCCACTCCGATGCTCATTCCCATTGTTGGCAAAAGTCAGATCTTTGTGGTTGTAGGACTGAGGTCCCTATTTTCTTATGGGCTATTGGCAGGTGCTGCTCTCAGCTACTGGAGGCCACCCATGTGTGTTCCTTGCCATGTGGTCCTCTGACGATATGGCCGCTTACTTCTTCAAAGCCATCAGGTTTTCTCTCTCCAGGCAGCTAACATGGAGTCTCATATAATGTAACGTAACCATGAGAATGACATTTCTATCACCTTTGCTATATTTAAAAACAAGTAACAGATCCCACTGGCACTCAAGGAAAAGAGATCATGTAAGAGTGTGACTCACTGGAGGTCACCTTAGGGTGTGTTTGCTACACCACTCTCATAGGTCCAATCACACGCTGCTTCCCCAGAACTCTTTTTCTCTCATCTTCTGATCTTGCTCCTTTTAGGCTCTTGATGAAGCCATTCAGGATTATCCTCCAAATTGAAGGCCTAGGAATACTGCTTAAAGCTCTGCTGCTAGGAGAATTTCTCCTAAATGCCATTTTTTTCCGGGGTTATTGGGAGTGGAACTAAAGCCTGGAAGCATTCAATTAACAGCTTGCACCAAAACATTGTGATTCTTCCATGAATTTTGTTTTCATTTTCTGCCAGCTGTCCCTAGGGAATTCCACATAAGGTGTGAGCTAAAGAGACAATGGTGCACAAGAGACAGGTGGACATGGGGGTCTGGGCTGCTTATTTATGGAACTTATTTGTGTCTTCCAGACCTGCTTGAGCCTGATCCCAGTGTTCCATTTTTATGATTCAATGGATTGCTGCTGCGTCTACATAACTTTAGGACTTGATCTGTCTGACATACCCAGCAGATGAAGGGCACTTCTAGTTGCATAGTCACTTTCAAAATTAAATTTTCCCATCAAGAAATATATTATGGTTCTTCATTTATTTGAGTCCTATTTAATATCTGTCAGCAAAATTTTATAGTTAGTGCACCTATATATCATTAGTGCACATTTCTTACTAAATTTATTCCCACCCCTTTGGAGCTTTTGTGCAATTGTGAGAATTTTTTGTTGTTATTACTGATCTTAGAGAAAATTATTGGTTTTTTAAAAGATATTTTTGCTATGTCATTTCAATTATTTAATAGTGCCAATAAATAACATTATCATTATTTTGTTAATATTTTATAATTTTCACTTTAAATTTTTCTTTGATCCAGTAATATTTAGAAGAATATTGTTCATTTTTTCTTTTAAATTTTCAAGAATTAGTAGTTTTTGAAAATACTTATATAATTATTTTTAACATTATTGTGATCAAGAAATATGTCCAATGTTATTTTTACTATTTACTTAACAGACATATCTTATGAGTCCTTGTAAATATTTTATGAGTATAAATATATAAATAGTCTTTAAGTGCTTGAAAATAAAACATGGACTTTGTACAAAAACAAACTTTGTAAAAAAATAATTTATGACCTGGTCTGTCTCTGATTCACTCTAAAAGAACCATTGTAAGTTGAAAACTTAGTTCTTACAGATATAATATTTAAAATTGGAGTTCTGTGCCTAGAAATCCACTTAATAGCTCAAAATAGCAAACAATTTCCAAAAACAATTTTAAAATAAATATATGTTCTTACAGACATTTATAAAATATTACAAAGTGAAAAAATACATAAACGTTTTCTGCATGAAATCAACCCAGGTTTCTGAAAATATGAAAATATGAATCTAATAAATTTAGCTGGTGTTATGTTTTCTATTTCTATATAAAATTTATATACACATGCATGCACAGTTATATACACTGTATATAAATTTTATATGGAGATAGTATGTGTACATGTGTGTATATATAACATATTTAACTTTAATTTGATTTTTAATATATGCACATAATAACATTTTTGTGTATTTATGCATATATATGGTTTTTTCTTAATTTAGTCTTTCAGAAACACTTTGAGCTCTCTTTTATACAGCATATATAGTTAGATTTGGGTTTTGTTCAGATGAAAAGCCTACTATTGTTTTAATAGATGAGTTTAACTTATTTGCAATTACTGACAAAATCAATATGTTTAGGGGTGTGGAATGGTTTCTGGACTAAGTAAATTCACAGTATATTCCAGCTCTCCCTAGTCTATCCTGCCTGCTCCAACCAAATTAGGCACTTTAACAATCTTACTCTTTCTTATTACAGCATTTTGTATTATGATTTCTCAAGAGAAGACAGAAGAGCATCCTTTTGCAGATATATTTAGTGAAGATGAAACTGAAAAAAATTTTTTGTTGTCCAAACCTGTTTGCTTTGTTGTATTTGGGAAACCAGTAAGTTATCACTTCTAACTTATTATTTAGTAGAATTTTTTATTTTTAAAATCACAACCTTATGAGTTAACATACAAGAATGAAAACCACGTACTGTGCTAGTTTTTTGAGTGTCTCATAGATTTTCACTGTATGGCTTAACATCTGATATACTATTGGTTATAAATTCATAACTTTCTTATACACTATAATTGAAAAGGAATCTAGATTGTATTTATATTTGTGTTATATTATGAAGAAATTAATTCATCAAAACACTGCACCATGGCAATTGTTGGTAGAATGTCATCTAAGGTTATTTCAGACTTGATTTGTATATAAAACTTTCTTTGAAATTTCTTGTGAGTCTCTCTGGAAATTTGAGGGTAGGACACTATTGATATGAGCTAGGAGGGTCTCCTGTTAACACCTGAAGATCCTGAGAGACAATGTGCCTTAGCCCTTACCTACAATACAGCGGTCCCCAACCTTTTTGGTACCAGGGACCTGTTTCATGAAAGATAATTTTTCCATGGGGGGTGAGGAGGCAGAGCCCAGGCGGTGATGCTAGTGATGGGGAAAAGCTGTAAATATAGATGAAGCTTCACTTGCTTGCCCTCCTCCGTTCACCTCCTGTTCTGCGGCACCCTGGTTCCTAAGTTTCATGGAGGATCATTTTTCCACCGACTGATGGGCAGGGTCGGTGGTGGGTGGTGGCGGAGCTCTGCAGCCCCACCATGGTCCACGGTCGGGTGGTTGGAGACCACAGTGTTAGAGGACCTATGTATTGTCTTTCCACAAAACTGACAGAAACCCAAGTGGCTGTTGTGACACAGTTTGCCTTTCTAGGCAATTCTAGTGAGGCCCTGTAGATAAGAGCTATTTTCAGCCACTGAGCTAGTTGGCACTTAGCATTAGATGGCCTGAACTGGTTAATTAAGAAGTCTCTCCAGAACAGTGGAGATTAAGAGCGGGGTCCCATCCTTAATTTTATATGGACCCTGGGACAGATAACAAGAAAGAGTTCCAACCACTTAGGTTTCTGAAAATATAGTACACCCTTAATATTTTGAAATAAAAAATAAAAATATTAAATGAAAAGTAAACAAAAACATAATACAGTTTAAAAAATCAACTATGAAAGCAACCAGATACACGTTACTCCATGCAAATAACCTTTCATCTGAAAAATATGATACTTTCCAAAGATGTCAGTTAAGAAGGATTTTTTTGCTCTTGAAAATTACTAAATGGAAGTCTGTCAAAACATTCATGATTATAAACTTTAGGAAGGAAATAAAGTGAAGAATCTCAATATAATCACAATGACTTGTAGTCAAAATTACAAAATTTGACAATCAAAAGAGTGCAGTACCATAATGGTATAGCCTCCTGATTTCAAGGCTATTTTCTTAATTTAGAAAATTTTTCTTAAATCACTTCTGGAGATGTAGCGTATGAAAAATTAGTGGAGAAAAACGAATCTATTAAAAAATGAGAAAAACTACTTTATAACATTGATGTAATATAACAATAACCATCAATAGAATCTTTAAAAATTGGTATATCTGTTTCATTGGCAAGTGACTGATCTATTGGGTTTTAAAGAACATTTCTCTTTTTAAGGGAGTTGGGAAGACAACATTAGCCTATCATATAACACAGGCATGGAAATGTATCCGTGTTGAAGGTAAATTTTATCTTTTTTCCCCCAATATTTTATTATGAAAACTTTCAAATATGCATAAAATGGAAAGACTTATCCAACGAACACCCATCTACCCAGCTATCTACCATGTAGATTTTATGAATAACATTTGCTACATTTGCTTTATTACATATCTATCCATCTATCAACCCAGTGAATATTATCCTTATAATAGCATCAATCCAAACATGTTTTGTCCTTCTGTTAGTCCTAGTTCTGTTCATAGAATTTAGATGGGTTTATGAAATTTCCTTAATTCCCTTCTACAGCCTCCAAATCTCTAATCCCACAGTTTAGAACTATTTGGAATATGTGCATTTTGGGTCTTCTTGTGAAGGAAGAGAAGAGAAGGAACTTCTCTGCAAATAAATTTTTGTATTTTTCATTTATAAATTTCCTTGCATTCTTTGCAATGTATAAGACAATGGGTTAATATCTTTATATATAAATATTCCTTTAATCAGTAAAACTATTTGTGCCCTAATAGAAAAATAAGGAAAAGAATGAATAAGCAATTCATAAAAGTGGAAATAAAAATAGATAATGTAAGAAAAAAGAGTGTAACTTACTGTTATCCAAAGAAATATTAATATAAATAACACTGATCCATATTTGTCTATCAAACTGGCAATGGATCTTTAAAATTACTGTAACCGTTGTTGGTAAGGATGTTATGAAATGGGCATTCCACGTGCTATTAGTAAAATTGCAATCTGGTATAATTTTTTTCAGGAACAGTTTGGTAACACATAACATACACACATACATACAGAGTATTCTAAAGTTTTTCTTTCTTTGATCAAAAATTTCACTTCTAGGAAATCTTAAAGAGTACCAAATATCCCATAGATTACTAACAGCTAGTGACATAGTTCAGCTCCTGGGTCCTTCCCTAGGTCATGTTCTGTCATTTGTCCATCAAGGAATCGTGTATTTATTCTTGTAAAGGAAACATATCATTGGAATTTTGGGCGCAGGGTCCCTCTTTCTAATCAATGTTTATCCATTTTAACATATCTTGATGCCTACTTTCCTTTTATACAATCACTGTGCAAAATTAATGGGCTCTGGATAGAACTATATGGTTATAAAAGTGTCTGCATTAATAATACTAGTATCTAATTTTGTATGATACTTTAGAAATCACCACCTTATTTCATCCTCACATTCTCTTACATACTACACAGGGCAAGGCATATACATCTAAAGTGCAGAGATGTTTAGGGAGTTAGCTCCCCCAAAATTCTTTAGCTAGAGAGTGCCAGAGACAAGTTCTCTATGGAATACATTCTGCTGCCTCTACTTTGCTTAGGCTTAAATGACATAATATGCATAAATTTATAAATTTGCTTTGTAAATTCTAAGGTGATATACAAATGTTAATCTTTGTTACCAGTTACAAGACACTCAAATGGGTTTCTTATTTTGGCAAGCCTAATACCAGTTTGTACTAATATTTTGAATTCGCATTTCAGCTTTATCAGTTTTGGAAGAACAGATTGCTGCTGCAACTGAAACAGGAGTTATGGTAAACAAATCTAAATTTCAAAGTTATTATGATTACACAAAAAGCTCTGCATCACAGATATATTATATAGTAATGTGTAATATTTTTGCTTGTTCATAGGTGCAATCTTTGCTGCTCAGTGGTCAAAGTGTTCCAGATGAACTTATCACAAAGCTAATGTTGGAGAAGCTCAACTCCCCAGAAGTCTCTCACTTTGGTTTGTTTATTCTTATATTACTACAGCCTGCAAAGCAGCCTTAAAACTTGTGCTTTATCTGAGGCATAGTTTCTGGAGTCACTCTTTCTTTTGCCTTGACATGGGAATCATAGGAATCTCAGTGTCTGTATTCAGTTGAGCAGCCCAGGAAGTTTTATGTAGTTGTTTGTATTTATCCTCCACATGGTACATTTGTTTAAAAGAAATAAGTTTATCTGACCCAATCTTACTTAACATTGTATTATCCGACAAATGCATCAAAAATCTGCTGTGGTCCATCTTGCAGCACTGCTAGCTGAGGTGACTACTTCCCCATTCACCTGAGTTTTCTCAATGGTTTGGTTTCCCTGCATTAATCCACACCTGTAAGGTAGGTATGGGGACTGGAATGGCACCAGCTTGCCCTCTGGCTCCAGATAATGGCAAGCTTCAGCGTGTTCATCCAGTCTTCCCTCTGACTCTGGACCTGACAAGTCTCCCCAACAGGGGCTTTGGGTCTAATTTCTCAAGAGAAAAACCACTGAAGCCCAGAATGATTAAAAAGAAAAGAGCAAACTCAAAGACATCTGCAAAAGAAAGGAAGAAGAATAAAGATCAGCTTGGGACAAAATTATCCACCTGAAATAGATTTATTGAATGAATGAAGAAAAATTTAGAAAGCTGCTTTATATTCTCAGTAAGAGAGGACATTGTAAATATTAAGAATACAGGGAGAAAAACAAAGCATAGTAAATAAAAACCATGACTCTCAAACCAAATCGATAATGGAAGTAGCAGAAGCAGACTTGGCTGTGCAAATTACATCTATATGTTCTATATCTGTAGATAGAAAGATCTCTCTACATAGATGACATGTGTATAGGGATGATGTATAGAACGAACCATCTCTATCTACATATATAGATATGTCTCGATATATATGGATTATATATAATATATAGGTATATAGATTATATATGTATTATAAATATGTGTATAGTATAAATGCATCATGATATATACAGACAGATGAGGCTTACCTGTAAACCATCTATCTGTATCTATCTATTCATCGGTGATAAAGAGGATGAACTTGGGAAATACCCCGAATGTGGGAGGTTACATGAGTAAAAAGGTAAAAAGGACAATCACAGAATTCCAAATTGGGTCAATAAATGATCTCAAAGAGCAGAGTAATTGAAACTGAAGCATGTATATAGGTAGGTAAGTAAAAATCTATTTGTTTATATGTAACTGCACTTACTCTTGAAAAAATTAGAGCAGTTTACATGGCTGCAGTAAAGGCAGCATAAATGATAGGTATTGGTAAAAGGAGAAAGAAAAAAACATAAAAAAGAAACTTAGTTGTGCCACCCACAGTGTTCATGACTTTAAAATTCTTATTAGAAAACAGTTCAAACAACAGTAGAGAGTTTAATATGAAGATTCCTCCCCTCCCCCTCAACATGATTCCATCACCCAGCTTCAGCAGTGACAACTCTTGTCTGGTCTGGGTTCATCTATACACCTACTCCCCTCTCCCAGCCTGTTTTGTTTGGAAGCTAATCCATATCATATCAGTTCATCCATAAATTTTTCAGTATGTATCTCTAAAAGATAAGGACTCTTAAACCTATTATCACATTGCCATTATACCACCTAAAAAGTTAATAATTTCTTAATAATAATAATCATCTACTAACCCCTCTGTGGTCAAATTTCACTAATGGCCTCATAGATTTTTTTTTTAGCAGGATCCAGCCAGGTTTCACATATTGCAATTAATTGGTATGCCTCAAGTCTCTTTTCATCTAGTTTCCCGTACCTCTTTCTATCTTCTTGTGTTTTCTTTGTTGTAGAAGCTGGTTATTTATTTTACAGTTTCCCACCTTCTGCAGTTGGCTGATTGCATCCCCTGGTATCATTCAATGTATCCTTCTGTAGCCAATACTCCCTGTACACTGGTACTTGTCCTGAGAGCTGGCGGAGGAAAAGCGATGTAAATGATTTCTTGAGTCTGGGGGCCGCACTCTCACTATTTGCTTGCCCGGCCATGTTCTAGGCGTGCACAACTGGGCTCCTTTAAAGACTACGTGGAGACGGGACCTAGAGCCCCTTCTTCCCAGCCTCGCTTCACTCATCCTGTAGCATCTCTAAAGGAATGTTTTTAGAACTGAGCACTCTGCGAAACATAGTTTGAAAGTCTCTGTTCAAATTCCCAGCAAGGATTCTCATTCTGATATTTGCTCTCATCCAGTAGCCTAGTAGAAGGTAGAAGTGATATTTGAAGTGAAGGGCTTTCAAAACAGGGATATAACCTTGAGTCAGGGACTGGGTGAGGCTGGATAATTAAGGACTTCAAAATCCCTAAAGAGAGATGTATGCTGCCAGGGACATCACACAGTAGAATATTACTAAATTCAATCTTAATTTTTTTCTGTGCCAGAGCCCTTTTATACTTTGATTTTCCAACACTATTTAAAAAATGCCTACACAATCTATAATTATAATCTTTTCATTCATAATCTATCATGCTATGTTGGCCTTTAACCAAAATCAGCCTCTGGGAGCTACATTCTCACCCAAGAGAAAAAGGTAGAGTCAATGCCTGGGCAGAAAAGCTCCTCTCTGCTTTCTGCTTCTAGATTCTGGAGAAACTCATTTTCCCCAGGGAATTATGGACAGCCCCAATCTGGGTATCCCCTGACCCAGGTGTATCACCTGTATATGGCATTGCAAAGTCATTGGTTGCCAATGTGTCCACTCATGTCAGACTGACTTGAGGTCAGACAGGTAGCCGGGCTGGTTGGACATGAAGCTACCTGATATCTCTGAATCTCTCACTTCAATCTGAAAGCAGTAGCGTGCCATATTCAGATTTATGGAAACAGGGAATGCCTTTTCCTTCCCACTGTGCCATGGAATGGGGGCAAAGTAATGGTGTTGGCCTGGACCAGTTGATTTCCTCTGGGCAGCAGTCTGGACAATCTTTCAGTTTTCTATTGGTTAGGGTGATTGCAGGCTGGGCAGTTGCCTGCAAAGTGCCTACTCTGTCTGTGATAGTTCCTGTGGAGTCTCCCAGCAAGGAGTGGCATGGGGCCACCATTCCTCCATCCCCAGCATGGAATGGCAAGGGCTTGGTAGTGGTCTCAAGGAGATATGGAGTGGAGAGGGGAGTTCTTCATCTACACTTTCATCCTCACATATGTCACTGGAATTGGAGAGGTTGACAGTGGGTTCAACAGGTCTCGTTTGTTTGCTAAGCCGTGTCCCCCTGAGATCATCGCAGAATTGGGTCTAGAAGTCTAGGTCATTCAGTCTACAACTGCAATAGTGATGTTGCAAAACTTAAATGACACAACTATCCCACACCTCCTCCCATAGATATACCCCTAGGGTTTGGATGTGACGATACTAGATATCTCTCAATGGGTAATACACTCCCCCCTCCCAAAATTCATTGCTTAAAACATTAAGGCAGCTCAAATAATAGCCTCTCAGGAGAGGTAGATCCCATGGAAACAATCCATTCTTCTACCGCTTCCACCAGAAAAGAAACCAAGTATGATATTCATTCAAATATACACGTACAGCACCTGAGGTATAGCATCCCTGCAAACAGTCACCCTCCAAATGCCTGATAAATTCTCCAGACAGTGGCAGTGGCTGTAACAACAAGCAGCATGTTGAGAAGTGCAGTAAACAAAGTGCCAAGCATTTTTGTGTGATCCACTTGGGATACACTGATGTTGGGTAGTGTTATGTAGGGAATGGAAGGGAGGTATTGTGTAATCCGCTGTTACTTAGAAGGGGAGTGCATGGACTCTGGAGACAGATGGTCTCTGGAATTATCCAGTCAGGAGGAGTGAATTGGGCAAGGGTTGGATTCAATCCAGGGCTAGGCTGCAGACCCCTTCACCGTAGAACCCACCATCACAATGTGCCAGACCAGGGTGAATGCCAGCCATCACATCCCAGAGGAGGGATTGGTAAGGGACTTGAAAGCAAGTTCAAATAAGGTTGTTAATCAACTGGGGGCTACACAAATAAGAGTGAAGGTGCCAAACCAAATGAGGATTGTATGGAGCCAGGAAAGCAGAAAGCAAGGAAAACAGGAGGGGCAAGCAGAGAAAGGCCAGAGACAGTGGATGAGACAGTGCATGCAGTGGCTACATTTTTGCAAAGCTGTACTGAGCTCGTTTAATGAACCTCAAATAGGAGGGATGCCTTTGACACCACACTATTCCTAAGACAACAGCAAGAATACATGAGTAAGCCAAGTTGGAAACTAAGGATTATAGCAACACAGGAGGGAATCATAATTTTAGCTTATATATCCAAAACCAAAATAACAAGGTCTTCCTTTCTGCCTTTTAAAGTTAAATTACTTAGGATTGCTTCTCTGGATCGTATCCAACACATAGTTAGCAGAAAGTAAAGTGTTTGAAAAAAACTTAGGAGAAATCGGCATATGTCTAAGCATTTAATTAGATTTTGGATTACTGGGATGGTTGTTGGTCTGCTTTTTTAAAATAAAAGATTGTTATCAGCATGTTCTCAAGTGAGGTATTTGAAGCTGGTTTATTAGATACATTTATTCGTTCATCTATCAGCAGATGCTTAGTGACTTTTTAAATTATACTATTCTAGGCATTGTGCAGAATGGTGGTTCTCAAACTTTTTGGTGACAAGACTCCTTTACATTGAAGAATTGTTGAGGCCCCATAAGAGTTTTTGCTTACATGGAATATATCTATTAATATTTATCATATTAGAGATTAAAACTAAGACTTTTAAAATATTTGTTTATTTAAAAAATAATAAAATCACTACATGTTAATGTAAATAACATATTGTATTAAAAATAATTATATTTTTCAAAACAAAAAATTTAGTAAAAAGAGTGATATTGTTTTACATTTTTTGCAACTCTCTTCAATGTCTGGCTTAAGAGAAAACCTAGCTGGATTCTCATCTGCTTCCACTCAGTCTGTTGCAATGTATTGCTTTCATTGAAGGACATGAAGAAAATCCCGCTTCACACAAATTTAGTTGGCAAAGGGGGGAGTATTTTAATAGCCTTTGGAATAATTGTGAATATTCTTGATTCTATATCAAAACAAGTGGAAGTTTCTTGAAGGTTGGTTGTGTTGTGGAATCTGAAACTGTATCAGTGAACTTTTCAAACTTTGTTACATTAAAATCCACTGATCTGTCTTGCACTGGAATGAGTCTATAACCCACACGTGATTTTGTGGCACCATGCATTGGTCATTTGGAAAATACTCGTTCACTGAGTTATGCAGAATGTTGACACATTTCATTATTTTGATATCAAAAAATCACATTTGTTAATATCACCACCAATCTCACTAAAAACATCTCTAAGAATTTGGAAGCTACTAAGCTTACAACAGTGGATATAAGTTTTCCAAAATTCAAATTTTCACTTGAATTTTATAATTGGCAATAAATACTGTCAGTCATTGTCCTTGAATTGATAGGCTCACTCCATTCACTTTTTATAAAATTTCTGCCAAATATCCATGGCTGAATAAACACGGTTTGTCAGTTCTTCCAAGAAAAAATGTTCTATAAAAATAGCAGAAAAATAAGTTGAAATCTTTAAATTCCCACTGAAGGAATTGAAACTTTATTCTATCAATAAGAAAAAAGTTTCTTGGCTGGGCACAGTGGCTCATGCCTGTAATCCTACTAGCACTCTGGAAGGCCAAGGTAGGAGGATTGCTTGAGCTCAGGAGTTCAAGGCCTGCCTGAGCAACAGCAAGACCCTGTCTCTACTAAAAATAGAAAAACTAGCCAGGCATTCTGGCACGCACCTATAGTCCCAGCTATGCAGGAGACTAAGGTAGGAGGATCGCTTAAGCCCAGGAGTTGGAAGTTGCAGTGAGCTATCATGATGCCACTGCACTCTATCTGGGGCTACAGAATGAGACTCTGTCTCAAAAAAAAGAAACTGAACCCTACTCCTCACTACCCCCTCATATTAAAAAAAAGAAGAAGAAAAAAATTTTCTGGCCCGAATGAATAACATAATTAAAGAAATATATTAAGGAAATTAATGTGATGGTGGCAAATATGGTGAATTTCAATGAGAAAATTTAGAATTCTGGGTGGGGATGCAGGCCACTAAATATGTTAAGCCAAAATCACATTGATAATGTTCTGTTTTTTAAGCTGTATGGTGGGGGCATGGGTGTTTTATTACTCTCTATAACTTACATAAACAGTATGTACATATATATTCTATTATATTATGACATCTTAATTTAAGAAAGAAAATAATATGCCATGCAACCCCTATAATATACCTTTACCATTCATCATAGAAGCTTTCCTAACATGATTTAAAAGAATTACTGGCATGGAATTTCCTTCCCTAGGCACCTCATCTGTCTAAAATAAATTGATTTGGGATTTTTAAAAATGTCTCCTTTTAGCTCAATGATTTTTTTATTATCAGAAAAACATTATTCATGTTACACTTCATGTGTAATATTTAAGGCACAATCTTGAATATAAATTTAAAAATTTTGACAGATGATTGTATGACTTGCATTAATATTCATCAGTAACTAGAGGATATTTTATAAAGTAATAATAATAAATCTATGCTCTCATATATTGATAATATTGATAATATAAAACTTTTAAAATTATATTTTACTTTACAGGTTATATTATCACTGAAATACCATCACTTTCACAGGACATCATGACTACCTTGCAGCAAATAGAAGTACTTAAAAACTTAAATTTGAAACCTGATATTATAATCAATATTAAGGTAAGGATATTAGTTGTTTTTCTAGTGTAGTATACCATTCTTTTTCATGATAGTTAAATTCAAGGAATGTTTTCAACCACCCCCTCCACCACCTCTCTCTCTCATTCACACCTTACTTACCACAGGAGAGTTAAATACTTCTCTAATGACCACTCACGTTCTTCTCTTCTCCCTATTACTCTCCTCACTATATTATAATTGTCCATTTCCTCCTAGACTCTGTCTTACTTGAAGGTAGGAGCCATGTCTTACTCACAGAAACATCATCTTGTGGACTGTATGGTACCTAGTGACACCTAATAAGATTACCAATTAAATAAAATGAAAGAACAGACATGCGACTTGGACAGACGAAGGTTAAAGAACACTACTACATTGAATAAGAGTCGAGGCTGGGTCCTGTTCCTAATTCTCTCCTCTATTAACTCTTAGAATTTGGTAAATCACATTTAGAAGCCTCAATTTCCCCTTTTCAAAGATAATAATAGCTACTTTATGGGGCTGTGATAAGAATTCAGTGAGGTGATGTCTGCTTGTTTATGTGAAAATGAATGATAAGCTTTTGTATTCATACCCTGCCTGCTTCCCCAGGGAGTTTATGACAGCTCAGAATAAATTAGATGATTCTCAGCTCAGACGCTGGGACCCAGTGGCATGTCAGGGTCAGCTGTGAGAGAGGTGGCCTTGCATTGCTGAGTGTGGTGTAATCTGCAGCCGCAGCCACAGCTCACCACAAGGGGCCAACCAACATCCTGAGTGAACCTGAGAATGTCACACGTGTGAACGTGTGTGTAACAGTTAACTAAAACCAATGTAAAGTCTAAGCCAGGGAGAAGACTGATTACATAGGAAATTAAAACCTAGTGGAAAGGGAACACACAGATATACAAGCCAGAAGACCCCAAATGTACTAAATTTGGGTTATAAATTTGGTTCTAATTTTGACGAGCCAAAGTAAAAGGGGAAATGTAACCAATTATAAAATTCACATTGTTGGTGAGAAGATAAGCCATTCCTCAGGAAAAACAAAACACCCATTGAAAATGAGAGAAATATCTCACATGAGTCCTAATATAAGAGACTGCTTAATGTAGCAAATGAAGTCCATAACCCCATTCATACTGTAAGTGTGATGGTGAGTATCCCCTTTCCATGGGGTAACCAGAGTGTTATCAGAGAGCCTAAAGTGAGGCATAACCCAGTGCAACATTCACTTCACTCATGGTTTGGCCTTATTTTGTGGATAAGTCTGGAATTTCTAGAGCATAAGTTCTTAGCCAGAATCCATGACCTCCTGAAATTATATGCAAAACTTTATGTGTATGTGCATTTTTCCACAGCAAAAGTCTGTGGCTTTCATCTTATTCTAAAGGATCTGTGCTACAAAAAATGGTCAAGAGCCAGCAATCTACCAGAGCAGTGGTTCTCACAGTGTGGTCCCAGAGCCAATGGCATCGGCAGCACCCAGAAGATTGTTAGAAATGTAAATTCTCAGACCCCACTCAGAATCTGTGGGGGCGGCACCCAGCTATCGGAGTCGCAAAGCCTTCCAGGTGACACTGATGCCTGCTAAAGCTTGAGGACCACTGCTCTGAGACACATCCTTCGGATGTACCCTCTTATTAATCACTTCCTACAAGTGAAAACAGGAGACAGCTGAAGGTGACAGTCTTTGTCAAGGAGCCACAATGTGGGTCCTTGTATCCTGTATGGTAAATATATGTTTTAAAAATTACCTGAATGGGTTGAGTTCTTTTTTGAGAAAAATTAGGAAGCCTAAATAAAAGTCTTGTGTCAGTAAATACCCATCTCATCTCCACACAGAGATGGCATGAAGAAATCAGAAAATGAGCAAGGGAGGTTCCAAAGTTCCTGCTTTCTTTGTTTCTCAACACGTAGTACGTGAACTGTCAGTATCAGAATCACCGAGGATGCTTGTTAAAATGTCTAAGGCCTTGCCCCAAACTTACTAAATTACAAGGAGGAGCAGAAATCTCTTTAGCAAGGTCTCTAGATGCATCATACTCATTACACACTAATGTTTGAGAATCACTGCCATACAATATCAACCAGATTTTTTTATCCTGAAAACTATTCAGAGAAGGATTTACAGCTCCAACCCATAATTGTCATTAATAATGCACCCACAGAGCAGGGACTGTGCATTGTGAGGCCTGGTTCTAAGTTGAGTTTCTCCATATGAAATTGTGATCTGAGACCAATCTCTTAACCTGCCAGAGCTGTACTTCTCTTACCTGCAGAATGGCTTTACTAACAATATTGGATTGCTCACCTTACAAGGTCAGTTGAGAATTGAGTAAAATTCTCATGTGAACATGTGAAAGCACTGTGAAACAAGAAAATTACTTGTAGTCTTTGGTTTTGGCTTTTTTTTTAACAATCTGGACTCAGTTTTCTCATTTGCAAAATTTAAAGGTTAGGCTAAAATAGATGATCTTTCATGTCCTACCCATGATTGGCATTTTATGAATTATTTCCCCAAAAAGTCATAAGTGATGGTAAATATTTCAAATACACTATATTTTTTGCTAGAAATATGTGAATATTTCCACCATGTTCAGCCTTTTCCAACTAATCTGATAGAATCCTCCTGTGTACCTTTGCAGACTCAACTGATTTTCTATTGTATTTCTCTACTTTTTCTGTTGTTCTTCTAACCCTCTTTTTTCATCTTAGAACTTGTAATACTTTCTCACATTTGTTAATTTCAGACAAATAAAAATGTTGGCATATCATAGAAGTTGCATCTTGTGTCTCTTTTGGCATGTAATAAAACCCAATGCAAAATGCCAGTCATAATATTGTATTTGCTAAGGTTTTTAATGAATTTTTGTTCATTTATTACATAATATATGCAATAAATACACATGGAATTAAAGCATATTCAAAATGGTTTAAGTGATTAATAATGTTGTTCCTTAGTGCCCTGACTATGATTTATGCCAAAGAATTTCTGGGCAAAGACAGCACAGTAATACGGGATACATATACACCAGAGATCAGTGGGATCCTGAAGTCATCGAGAGTCGTAGGAAAAGAAAGAAAGAAGCCCTAAAAGAAGGAAAAGTAGAAGAGGAAGGAGAAGAGGAAGAAGAACAAGAAGAAGAAGAGGTAATATCCCCATAGGTCATTACCATACACTATACTTTTTAAATTTGCTACAATTAAGTTAAATGATAGTGTGGATAATGGGAAATAGCAGATAGTAGAGAAAATTACATTTCTTTACATTTTTATTGAGTCTGAAGGAAATAAACAAAAATATTTCATGTTTTCAAGAACTCTGAGATCATAATCTTGAAGCCAAGTTTAACCTTCTTGTCAGTATAGAAGTCCCTCTGCCTTCTGGCAGTGAGTCTTCTTCATGTTACAGCAACAGAGTTATTAGTCACCTACTATGTGTCAAGCAGTATGCAAGTTAGAATATGGAATTGGAGTATGTCTTAGTCCATTTTCTGTTGCTTATAACGGAATACCTGGAACTGGATAATTTAAAAGAAAAGGAATTTATTTCTTACAGTTATGGAGGCTGAGAAGTCCAAGATTGAAGGGATACATCTGATGAGAGCCTTCTTGCCGGTGGGGACTCTGCAGGGTCCCAAGGTGCTACAGAGCATCACACGGCGAGGGCTTGAGTATGCTAGCTCAGGTCTCTTTTCCTCTTCTTATAAAGCCATCAAGTCTACCCCCATGATAACCCAGTAATCTATTAATCCATTTATGAGGGCAGAGGCCTCATGACCCAATCACCATTTAAAGGCCCCAACTCTTAATACTGCCACACTGGGGAAAGTAACCCAGGCATAATTCAATTTTCAACCTAACACAACCCTGGTTCCAAACTCTGACAAAGAGAGCACATGAAAAGAAGTGCATTGTCCAATTTCACATGTACATATTGATATAAGGAAAAGTAGAAGAGGAAGGAGAAGAGGAAGAAGAACAAGAAGAAGAACAGGGATCAAAAGACTCTTCAATCATGACTTAAAGAGAAAAATTTCTTATTAAGAAATCTGTTAACAGTTGCTGGGCTGGATTTGGCCCACCAGAGTAGAAAGGGCCACAATTTGCCCATCTCTGCTCTAGTGACATGTGCCTGTGATCAACTACTTCTATTAGGGGCTGGACTCTGTGAAGTCAGATGTTAATTTATAGATGAATACATTGCAAATCATTTGTCCAGTAGAAAAGATAAGCCCCAAAAGTCCCAGTTTTATTATCCTATAGCAGCGGTCCCCAACCTTTTTGGGACCAGGGACCAATTTCATGAAGACAATTTTTCCGGGGAGAGGGGAGGAGCGGGGGTGGGGGGGATGGGGTGGCGCTCAGGTGGTGATGTGAGTGATGGGGAGGGGAGAGGCTGTAAATACAGGTGAAGCTTCACTTGCTGACTCACCTCCTGCTGCGCGCCCCTTTCCTCCCTAAGTTTCATGAAAGACAATTCTTTTACAGATCAGGGGGCATATATTCAGGAAAATTAATATGTTGTTTGACCACTAAAATAAAGATTTAAAGATTATAAAATGACTTACACAGATAATATGATTCAAATTGTGTAAAATATGTATATGTATGCATTGATGAAAACTGAAAACAATGAGTAATTATCATAATAAATATAATATGGAACACTTAACATGTGTCAGGCCTTGAGCTGAGAACTTTTACACATACTGTTCCCTCTGTCTTGAAATGTTCTTTCTCTAGAAACCTGTGTGGGTCTCTTGCTCACTTCCTTCTGAGTTCAACTCAAATGTCACTTCTTCAGAAAACCCTCTTCTGACCATCTGATATGAAATAGCAGCTTCTCCCATCACTCTCCATACCCTCTACCCTGCCTTATTTTCCTTCCTGGTATTTACCACCTAATATATATTTATTGTTTGTGTATGCTCTGTCTTCCCCAACTGCAATGTGAACTCCATTAGCCCAGGATGTTAGTTGATTTGTTTAATTTTGTAGCTCAAGTTCCCAGAATAATGGCTGACACATAGTATGTACTTGATAAATGCTTACTGAATGAATGAACTATAAACTCAGGCAGTCAGAGAAAATCTAATATTTCTATTTTGTCTTTAAAAATATGATGTTCTTCTGCTACTCTTCCCTACTTAGTGGGAAGCAAAAATACATTAGTAAATACCCAAGTCAGTTTAAAGCATTATTCCACCTGATAAAGATCCCTTAGGAGACTTTAATCTCTCTAAAATAAAAATCCTCAGTCTCTAATCTTCCCCTTCCCCTGCTTTTCAACCCAAAATGATATCTAGGTGTAAAGAGGGAGGAATGTGGCTTGTAAATTGAATAATTATTGACCTAAAGATATTTAAAATCTCTTCCTTTCCATTTAGGCATTCCTTGCTGAAATGCAGATGGTGGCTGAAATTCTTCACCATCTAGTTCAGAGGCCTGAGGACTATTTGGAAAATGTTGAAAACGTTGTTAAACTTTATAAGGAAACAATTCTTCGTTCTTTAGAAGTAAGAACAAGATATATTGCTAAAAATGGGAATATTGATATTTGTGTTTCATCACTGGTTAAATAGCTTTCATGTCTTCATTCCCATGTATTATCTGTCCGATTCTCCTCTTGAGCTTAGTAGAAAGCTATTAGGAAAAGAATTCCATCCCAAAGGCTGTTTCCCATAATAATACTATTGTACTCTCACAAAGCAACTCTGTTGCTGGAAAGTGACAAATGAACTGCAGTTTTCAAGTCATTAAGGGAATTCATTTGTGGGTGGGGTTAGAAAATTTGTGTTAAGATACTGTTCTATAAAAACATTTTCAATCCATGAGGTTTATCAAAACAAATGTCCATTGAAGCTCTACCTTTTCTTCTAAAAGGAATTATTAATTTAATTAAATTGCAATCTAAAGAATTGTTATCCCCAGGTTGCTTTCTATGGTTAGTCCATTCAAAGTTGAGTACATGTAAATATGATAAGGTCATTATGTATTGCAATAGGAAAGTTTTAATTAAAATAATTAGTATTTTAAAAGTATGATTACTGAGATTATAAGTATGCAAAAATCATATTATATATGGTCAAAAATCCAGGAAGAGTCTGCCAAATATAGGCAGCCGTGTTGGAGATTTAGTTAACAAACATTTATTGAACTTGGGTATTTGGCGAGACACTATGCTAAGCAGCAGAACTGTGAAGACAAATTAAAAAGTCTTCAAACTGCCTCTTCCCATCTGATAGAGAAACTAAAACAATTTGTTTCATGATGTTTTATGTTTATATTTTTTAAGACAAATGAGTGAATCCTTTTCATTCTCATCATCCATCTCCCAAAATGAGAACCACATTTAATTGTTTTCTTATATATGGCTTTTATCCTTCCCCACTTCTCCTTCTATCACTGGCCTTTAAACATAGCTTCTTACAAGTAAATTACATGACTTTCAATAACATCCTTTCTTCCTTCAATGAAAGTACTCCCAGTGCACCATAAGTGGCTGGCCCTGGATATGAAATAAAGCAAAATTAGCATCAGATTCAGAATATAGAAAACTATATTCATGGGGGAAAGAATACAAAGGTGATCTCTTTAAGGACAGTCACCAGGTCATACCTCCTCACATTTCTGATACCCAGTGCAGTGGTGAAATGACAAGATTGTGAAGGAAAAAGAATGATAGCTTCAATTTCATTAAATGTAAATCTCTGGAAATCAAATAAATAAATCAATAAAGCCTCACTCAAATTAAAAGACAACAAATGGGAAAAATATCCACATTAACTATGATGAAAGAGTTAAAGCTTTGAAATATTAAAGGGTCATAGAAATGATTTTTTAAATCCTATAAGTTCACCCTCTTCTGAGATGAATGGGCAACAAATATGAGCAATTAACAAAAAAGAAAGACAAAAGGGTAACAAGCCTGTAGGAAAATGATCGGCCTCACTAATAATAAAATGATAATCTAAAAAATGAAATATCATTTCCATGATCAAATTTTAAAAAATGAACCAGTAATAAGAATCCCTGGGGGGGAGGGGGAGAAGGGGACGGATGTATGCATACACAAAGAGTGCGATGCCCACTCTCCGAGGGACAGACACACTTGAAACTCGGACTTGGGGGTGGGGTAAGGGCAACATACGTAACCTAAACATCTGTACCCCCATAATATCCTGAAATGAAAAAAAAAAAAAAAAGAATCCCTAATGCTAGCAAGTGTATGGCGAAACACTCTGATACCCTGCTAAAAGGAACGTAACTTAGTGTGGCCGTTACATACTAGACAAAAAGTCTAGAAGTAGAAACTTCTAGGCCCTGCAGATAGGTAAGAATTCGTTGCCCTAGTGCCAACAGAGTAAGAATTTCAAAGCCAAGAACCTAGAACCTAGACTTTAGGCCTGGGTGACACTTGCTGAATAGTCAAACAATTGCCTTGTGTGGTAATTCCTTGGTCCGGGTGTGTGCAGAAGGAGAGGGGAGAGCCATAAAAAGTCTACGATTCTAGTCTCCTCTGACCTAGCTGGGCTGTCACTTACTTGGAGGCCACCAAAGTTCAGTGTGTCTCCAAGAGAAACAAGGAAAGCAAGTGGGAACAAACCATGTGTCCTGGTTTATATCCTACACACTGTTTGAAGGGTAAGCCCTTGCCAGGCCGTCATTCTTGCCTGCCTTTGAATCCCAGTTCATCACTTCTCGGCCATTTGGCCAAGATCAAGTGAATCCCAACTCGACTCTTGCTGCAGGTGTCCCCTTCCTCAGGGGTGTTGATGCCTTTCAACTTAGTAAGTCCATTCTTTAAGATTAAATCTAGCTTAAGGAAAGACTCTAAGATATGGAAGAGCATTAAATACTGCCTCGTTCATAACGTGGTTATTTATGGTTAAATAAATAACGCTGACATAATCTGCTGTCTATCTAGAAGAAAACACTTAGAATCCAACCTTGCACAATGTTATGAAAAACAAAATGCACTGGATAATGAAAGGGATGATTTTGTTGAGACTGTTGCGATAGGGAGAACATTCATTAATGAGGACCTCCTAAAAGAAATGGAAGGGGCTAGGATTTATGGAAGACTCAAATCCTTGAGTCTCACAGAGTCATGAGGAATGGAGACAGATATTATCTGAGTCTCCTTGAGGAAGGATGGAGATGGATCTTATTTCTCAGCCATCTCTACTTTCTGGGGACACAGGGCGCAGATAGAGTTCAACATTGTTAATGGACAAAAATAAAATCCAGTGGACTTTAGATTTTAATGTTAAAAATAAAGAGAAGAATATTAATATAATATTGTGATATCTAGTTTAAACAAGAAAGGAAATCTAAAAACAATGAGAACAGATATATTTGACTATCAAAATACTTTATATTGCAGAAGACACCATAAACAAAGTCAAAAGATAAATCACAGAAAGGTAAAATATTTTCAATCCATATGCCAGATAAGGGTTAACACTCTTTACATGAATATTAGAGAAAATAAACAATCTAATAGGAAAATGCACAGAGGTTATGATTTGGCAGTTCACAGAGACACACATGTGAATGCTGAACCTCACCAGGGAAGTCAAAAGTAAAAACAAACCGATCCCAGTTTTCAGCTCAGTTTGGTAGAAAATGTAAAATCTAAAATAGCCAATGGTGGCAGGAAGAAATGAACTTTCTCATACATTGCTGGTAAGAGTTTTGAATTGCCACAACCTTTTGGAGAACTAACTAGCAATACCTACCTGTATTAGTATTAAAACCTATTTTTAGAAATCTGGCCTATACATCCAATATATCAGGACATGCCAAAGGATGCTTATTCAGTGTTATCAAACATTTATATGTGTGCATATATTTATATCAATGAGAAGAATGGTGAGAAAAAAGACACACCTGGTTAGGGGACAGAGTGGAGGAGCAGGGAGAGGTCACATTAACAGCTTTGGTGTACTTGTCTGTGTTCTTTCACTGGCTGCAGTTAGTGCAAGTTACTTTGTAATTATTGAAAAAGAATGTAATTTCTAAATCTTTTTTAAAAAAAGAAATGCATGAAAACTAGCAAAATATTATAACATACCTAAATGTCAAACAGCAAAGGAACATTAAATAAATTATGCTAATTCACAATATGTAATTTTATAAAATGATTAAAATGTGTTGACAGTAATTTTATAACAGTATAGGGAATGTTGTTTATGTTAAGTGAAAAAGTTATGATCTCAAACATGCCAAACAATTTTCCATGCAATAAAAGATGGGAGGAAAACAGTAGTAGTAGTTACCATTGGATGGCTGGATTAAAGACCTTTTTGTCTCTACTTTTCTGTTTTTTAAATTTCCTACAAGAAGAAGTGTGTCTTAAAATAATGAAAAGATGTTGTATTTTCCTAACAATGCCAGTATCTATATGAAGAACGTCAGTGTTTAAATATCAATCAGACTCTTCTATGGTCCGAAGTCAAATAACAAAGCTACAAGTATGTACAGTTAAACAGATTTCCCAAAATATTTTGTATTGGGAAAGACATTAAAGACATTAAAACTTCAGTATAGAGAAAAAACTGAAAAAACAGGAGAATAAAATTCATGGTGAGAAGACTGGTTGGGGCCTTTGCAAAAAAATCTCTTCAGCACTGAAAATAGCATACATTACAGCATGTATACAGCAAACAATTTAGCTTTGAACATTTCTTCATAACATATTAAGATTCCGACCTTGTATTCAGTTTTCCCAATGATCCCAGATTATAAGCTTTCTTTTCTATTACCTGCAGAAAATGATGGCTGAACACGACCCTCAGTATCTCATTGAGCTAGATGGAAATAAGCCACCAGATGAGCTCTTCACGGTGAGTAAATGTTCAGCAACAAGACCTCACAGTTTGAAAAAGTAAAACTCTACAGACAGTATTGTAACTTATTTTAATAAACAGAAAAATTTACTTGTATTTTAACACCATTTATTTTTGAAAAATTTGTTTTGACAATTAAAATTTTTGATGTTATATTTATTCATCTGTCCATACCTAAAGCTAAACTACATTTGAATTTGAAATCTCAGCATGACAAAAAGTGCCTCAAAGAAAAGTGAAAGCAAATGGCAACCAATAAGCATGTGATAAGATGCTTAACATCAAGAGTCATTAGGGAAATACAAATCAAAACCACAATGAGATACCACTTCATATCCACTAAGATGGCCAGAGTAAATAAGAATAATAATAATAATCATGCTAAGAAACAAAACAAAAACAGGTAATAACAAGTGTTGGTAAAGATGTGGAGAAATTTAGAACCCAGAAATATTTTACAATAAATAATAAGATAATACAAAATACGGTAACTATGTCTTAAACATCTGGCATCATGATAAGCTCTAGGAATACAGATGGGAAGGAGGCAGATGAGTCCATGCATCCCTCTCCTGATGTAGTATCCAATATAGTGGGGAAAATAAATATTTAGAGAGCAGTTTGTGTTATCGTCAGGGAAGTAGAAGGTATCACAAATGCTCATAGCAGAAGGACAAAACCTAGTTTGCTAAGGAGGGCCACCTGTCTGAAATTATCTTGAAATTGAAACTTAAAGGACCAGTAAGTGTTAGACCTTGAAGACTAGGGGAGAGGAGGAAGATGGGGCACTGTTCTATGCTGAGGGAAGAGTCTGCGATTCTGCATAAAGGCCCCAGAGGCAGAGCACAGTGGGTTGTAAGAACTGAATGTAGGACTGGAACATAGGGGGATTGCGGGGCGTGGGTGGAATAGTGCCAAGACTCTAGAAATAAGCAGGCATTGCACCAGGAAAGAAAGACCTTGTAAGCCATGTTGAGGAGTCTAGACCTCATCATGAGGGATTAGGCAGCCACTGAAAGGTTTTAAGTCAGAGAGTGAAAATGATCCGATCTCTAAGAAAGATCGTTCAGCGTGCAGCACAAAGTAAAAACAGACGGAGAATCAAACTGGCGATAGGAAGGCTAGTTCTCTCATTTGCGGTAGATCAGGTAAGAGATGGTGGCCTAACCTAAGGTAGAGACTGTAGGAATAGACCAAGAGGATGGATTTGAGAGAGATGTAAAAAGTCTACATGACAGCCCTTGGTGAGCAACTTAATGTAGGAATTAAGGCAGAGAGAAAAGTCAAAGATAATGCCCAGATTTCTGGCTCAATCTCCTTGGTGGCAAAGTGGTAATAGTGCTAGTGGTGGAGCCAAATCAGGGAGAAGCTCCTTACTTGAGACACACTCCTGCCAAGATCACCAGCGATTTCCTCACGACCAAAGCCAGTGGTCATTTTTCAGTCTCCACCTAATTCAATCTAGAAGTGATATTCGACATGGCCGATTACTTCTTCCTCCCTGCTATCTTCCTCCCTTGGCTCCTCGAACCCCACACCACGGTCAGTCCGTTGCACCATACTGGACACTCTAAATCTCTAACCTCCAGTGTTGGAGGACCCCAGAGCTCACTCCTTGTGAACTCTTGTCTGTCTGCCCTCACTCCTTAGGAGACTTCCTTCAGTCTAACAGCTTTAAATACCTTCTAAACACTGACAACTCTTAAGTTCGTATTACTATCCCAGATCTTTCCCCGAATTCCATACTCGTCAGCTGCTACTCAACTGCTCTATATCCAGTTGGACGTCTAATACTCATCTTGGATGAAAATGTGCAAGGTCAAACTCCACACCCTCCTCAGCAACCACCCTGCCCCAAATACGTCCCTCCACAGTTCTTTCATTAAATGTCAAAGCCATCCAGCCAGCTGCCCTCCTCTTTTTGTGTTCTCACAACCCACGTCCCATCCATCAGCTTACACAGCAGGCTTCTCCTTCACAACATAGCCAGAATTTCACCACTTTCTACTACCTGGGGCACACTTTCCAAAGTAGAGGGCAGAAACTCCAAGAAGCCTGTTTGAAACCTGCCGGGTCTGTGAAGACTCCAGTTAGAGCTGGTTCTCTGGCACTTCAACCACATTCCATTTGCCAGAGTAAGATATTAATACACGGAGAAGCTCAACATTATTGGGGTAAGGAGGCATACTTCACTCAAGGTGAACTAGGGAATTAATGTGCAAGGGCAGGGAAGGTTGATCGTGAACAAATAACGTGATCTACCACAGACTACCACATACTGTCAGGATGTTGTCTATCTTACCATGTCTCATCTCATCATTCTATATATTATTCTTTTTCTTTTCTTTTTTTTTTTTTTCCATATTTTTACACATAGGATCTGTATTCGTTTCCTAGGGTTGCCACAACAAAGTGCCACAAACTGGGTGGCTTAAAATGACAGAAATTTATTCTCTCAGAGTTCTAGAGGCTAAAAGTCTAAAATGAAGGTGTTGGCTTGGCCACACTGCCTCCAAAGCCACTAGGGGAAGATCCATCCTTGTCTCTTCCAGCTTCTGGTGGCCCTGCGCATTTCTTGGCTTACGACAGCATAACTTCATTATCTGCCTCCATCTTCACATGACTGTCTTCCCTTTGCCAAAGAGGTCCTGTAGACCCAGACCTCTATGGATGTGAATATTTGCAGGCCAGAGGGCAGACTATTATGAGTTGAAATATGTCCCTCAAAAAGATATTTTGACGCCCTAACCCCAATACCTGTGAATGTGGCCTTATTTGGAAATAAAGGTCTTTGCATATGTAATCAGATTAAAATGAGGTCATACTGCATTAGGGTGGATCCTAATCCCATATGGATTAGGAGAAAAGGCTGAGACACACAGGGAGAAGTTGGCTATGTGACATCAGAGGCAGAGATTGGAGTGCTGCATATATAAGTTTAGAAACACCAAAGATATCACCAAACCATCAGAAGCCAGGAGGAAGTAATCAAGGCATCCACCCAGAGTCCAAGAAGGAACATGGGCTTGAACCACCAGCCCATCACTTTCTTAGGATGTTTGAGATATTCAAATGCTAACATATTTAAACATTTGTTTTTTAATTCAGATAGTTATAGATCGACTTAAATATCTGAACCTAAAAAAAGCAGCTATTTTAACCAAACTTCAGGGTGCAGAAGAAGAAATTAATGATTCATTGGAAACTGTAAGTTACATTTAACTGTTTGGAAGTCTACCTTTTCAATATCTGTTGTGACCTTAATTATGTCCTTTTAAGATTTAAAAGAAGTTTCAGGATACCTTTTATAAAAATGGATTTGACTTCTCAGAAGAAGCTATAATATCAGCACAATATTCTTTTAGACACTAAACACAACACAGCAAAGCTTTGGAAACAGAAAAACAATAAAATCAGAACAATTTACCATAGGAATAATGAGAAAGGAAAATACCCAAGTTTCTTTTTGCAACACCAAAGAAGGCAAAGACATAAAGGCCCTCAACTCTATACACTTGTTCATTCCTTCAATCATTCAATCAATTCTTTTTAGTAACTACTGCAGTGGTCCCCAGCCTTTTGGCACCATGGACCAGCTTCTTGGAAGATAATTTTTCCACGGACCAACAGGAGGATGGGGGGAGGGGGGCTGGTTCCAGGATGATTCAAGCACATTACACCTATTGTGCACTTTATTTCTATTGTTATTACATTGTAATATATAATGAAATAATTATACAGCTCACCATAATGCAGAATCTAATGCTGTTGCTGATCTGACAGGAGGCGGAGCTCAGGCGGTGATGCGAGTGTTGGGGAGCAGCTGTAAATACAGATGAAGCTTCTGCTCGCTTGCCATGGCTCACCTCCTGCTGTGCAGCCCAGATCCTAACAGGCCATGGACTGATACTGGTCTGTGCCCAGGGGTTGGGGACCGCAGAACTACTGTGTTCCAGGCCCTGATGCACTTTGAATGGAGATACAATAATAACTGCTAAGTGCTACAAGGGCCACAGGGATTTTAAAATGAAAGATTGGCTCTATTTGGGAAGTTTAGTTTCATCTATTTGAGTAGAAATTTAAAAAAAAATCATATAACAGGATCATAAAAAGATACCATAATTCAAATAAAATAATCTTTGAAGAAAGAGGTCATATTTTTATTCCATACAACATATTTCATAGATCTCAATGGGTCAGCATAGCTGGAGTACATGCTGGGACCTCTGTTATGAGCACTGGTGCTGAAGAGAAAGAAAGGTGAACCAGGTCAGCACAAAGGCTAGGAAAAATAAACTGTGTGCTGAGGGCTCCTCTTCTAGGTCATTATTGAAGGAAAAAGAAAAAGTATCCATAAAACCTGCAGGCAAAAAAAAACCTTCGCAGCTAGAAAGTTTGTCCTTAGAAATTATTGCATACATTGGCATAAGGTGGTAGTTCATAAGATGTATAAATATATGTGCCTGCTCTCTTTTTCGTAAAAGGGAAGAATTTTTGACTGTGTGCACTGGAGTCGTTATTCCTGTCCCTTAAGCAATGTTTCTCCCTGGCAGTCCAGACTACCCCCAAAAAAATCTCCTGAGAAGCTTTCTACAAATACAAACTCCTTAGCTCCATGGAGATGAGACCTGAAAATGTATTTTTACAAGATCCAGAATGAATCCTTATACCCACTTAAGTTTGAGAACCCCTGCTTTAATGTTTGGGATACTAAAGAAGCCTGGATGATTAAAACTGATTGATCTACAGGTTCCTGTGTGTTTTGAAAGACTGTAGATGAATGCCCTTCAGCTAAACACAGGTGATTTGTAGAAAAATAATACAGCGGGAATATTTGAATCAGTGATGTCCAGTCCTGACTGCAAAGTGGGGTCATCTAGGAAGCTTTTTAAATATTCCAGTGCCCAGACCAGTTAAGACAGAATTTCTGGGATAGGGTTCTGGCATGAAGTAAAACAAAACAAAACAGATATGACATCGAAGGCACAGGCAACAAAACAAAAGAACAGAGAAACTGGACTTCAACAAAATTAAAAGCTTTTGTGCATCAAAGGGCACTGTCACAGCATGAAAAGACAACCCACACCATGGAGAAGAATATTTGCAAATCATATCTGATAAGGTATTAATATCCAAAATATACGAAGGACAACTTCAACTCTACAACAGTAAAACAGCCAAGTTCAAAAATGGGCAAACGACTTGAATAGATATGCCATCTCTCACCAGTTCCCTCATCCCCTGCTAAGGTGCCACAAGGACAGGTGAACCTTTCAGCAATCCCTGAAGTCTGTAAGGAAGTATTAATATTTCTCGACTTCTCTGGAGATTACCAAAAGAAAAGATTACTGAGGGAGACTTTAAATTTGAGAATGAAAGAACCACTTACAGCTAAGTATATATGAAAACAATCTGTATATAGCAGCTTACTATTTAAGAGCTTAGGTAAATTAACTAAAACTCTGGTACGTTTTCAAATTTTTCCCATAAGAATTTTGCAGAATCTGTTTTCTAAGGAAGATGATAGAAAATGCTCTGTCTACTTTATGCTCATTCTACAGTATGGTAGAAACTGCTCACTGAAATTTAAATGAGGTTTTTTTTAAACAGAAATGAAAACTAGTCTTATTAAATGTAGGACAAGTGCAGAATGTTGCAATTAAGAAAAAGCCAAAATTTGCCTTCTAAACTATTTCTTAAATACTAGTGTACTATCAAATTAAGAAATGAAATGTTTAATACTGCTAATTTCAGCAAAACTTATGGCCACATTTTTAATGTATAAAATTGTTTAATACTTTGCGATTCACAGGAGGAGCTGTTACATACTTTTGCATCTTATAAACTTATTGCACCCAGATACAGATGGCAGAGAAGCAAATGGGGACGTCTATGTCCCATGAATTTAAAAGAAGGCAACATTTGCTCAGGATCACCAGATTTTGTTGTGAGGTAAGTAAGATTTTCAGAACCTAATTTTAAAGCTTGTCCATACATCTTGTCAGTTGTTTATTATTATGGTATATTTTAAGTTTTCTAGGTAAAATGTACTGTCTTTCATCAGAAGAAACATTAAAAACATTTTTATTGAACCCACGTCCCTGTCTTCTTCCACCTATGCCGACACCACCGTGTAAAGTATTTATATTTGGACCGGAATTCTCAGGGAAAACAACACTTAGCAATTTGCTTGCAGAATATTACAAAGGAAAGGTAACTACCTATTTAGCTAGCTTGCTTTCTATCTATCTATACTTGGTTATAATTTGTAGGATTTTATTTGTAGTCAGTATTTTAATTTTTATGCCGTTGTCTGGATAATTGTTCCATTGGGTTGGAGTGGAGAAGGCATCCACCTTGCTGCTTGTTGCCACTTCCAGACCACATTTCATACCTGCTTCCCAAAAGCTCCAGATTTAAATGTTGTGTCATCCAGACTACATCACCATTAACCCTCTGGGTTGCACTTCTCTGTTTCCTGGGTTCCACTCCTCCCGGCTCACTCTCCCTCTCCGCACACACTCACTCCTGCCCTGAGTCCTGGTGATTTCAGCATCTACAAAGATGAGCCTCCCAGCACCCTGACCTGTCAGTTCCTTGACCTCCCAAGATCTCCCCCAGTGATCTTGTTCTCCACTCTCAATAGATGAAGAGAAATTACTTTTAGCATAGACCAGAGTGATAGCATAAAAGTGGTAAGAAGAAGGCAGATTTGGGATATAATTTGAAGGCAGAGCCAAAGGATTTGATGTGGGATTGAAATGTAGAGGAATTAGGAGAAGGCCAGTGTGGCTAGAGTATTGCCTGGGAAAGAAGAAGTGGTACACGATGATGGTTGAAAGACGTAGTCAAAGCTGTTCAGGCCATGGGAAGGGGATTGAAGTTGTTCAAAAAAGTGCTATTGAATTCTTTTAAGCACAAGGGGTAACATTTTCTATTTGCTTTTAACCTTTTTATTCTAAATCATGACAAACATACAGAAAAGTGAAGCCCACTGAGTTATCACAAATTGAACCCTATATAACCACCACCAAAGTCAAGTATGGAATGTTGACAGCACCCCAAAAACCCCCTCATGTTTCTTCTGAATACCAATCCCCAAAAAGGTAACCACTGCCCTGAATTTTATGATATTCACTTCTATATTTTTCTTTTATGGTTTTGCCATGAAAGCATACATCCAAATACCATAGGTTAGTTTTGCATGTTCTTTTTGAACTATAAGGACTTAAACAATTTATGTTCTTTGTGCCTGGCTTCTTTCAGTTGACATTATGATTATAATATTTATCCATGTTATTGCATGTAGCTATAATTTGTCCATTTTATATTGTTCTATTGTATTCTGATGATTAAATCATGTCATAATTTATTTACCTGTATTTTAGTGCTAATAAACTTGAATTGATTCCAGATTGGGGTATTATGAACCTTCTTATATTTGTCTCTTGATGCACACATGCACATATTTATAAATTTTTGAGATATATCTAGGAAGACAAATTCTGGGACACAGTGTATGCACAACATTCGACTTTTGTAGATAATGCCTAACTATTTTCCAAACTAGTTCTACTAATTTACAAAACTGTTAACAATATCTGAGAGTTCTCATTCCACATTCCTGCCCATCCTTACTATGGTCAGTTATTCTAATATTAGCCATTTCTGTGGGTGTACAGTCGTATCTCATTGTGGTTTTAATTTATTATCTTTCTGATGATTGCTGAAGTTGAATATTTTCAGATTACTGGCCATTTAGATATTTATTTTTTGAAGTGTTTGTTCAAGTGTCTTGCCCATTTTTTATTCTGAGGGGTTTTTTTTGCATATAAGTAGTAAATGTTCCTCCTGTTGTCTATATACAAGTTCTTTTTGATTATAAACATTACGAATAAAGGTGGAAGACAGTGATATTGATGATCCTGACCCTGTGTAGGCCTAGGCTAATGTGTGTATTTCTGTCTTAGTTTTTAACAAAAAGGTTTAAAAAGTAAAAACTATAAAAATTCTAAAAATTTTAAAAAGCTTATAGAATAAAGATATAAAGAAAGAAAATATTTTGTACAGCTGTATAATATGTGTTTTAAGTTAAGTGTTATTACAAAAGAGTCAAAAAGGTAAAAAAATTAAAAGCTTATAGAGTAAAAAAGTACAGTAAGCTAAGGTTAATTTATTATTGAAGACTGAAAAATATTTTTTATTTTTTTATTTTTATTTTTATTCTTTATTGTTTTTTTTGAGACAGAGTCTCACTCTGTTGCTCAGGCTAGAGTGCCGTAGCATTAGCCTAGCTCATAGCAACCTCAAACTCCTAGGCTCAAGTGATCCTCCTGCCTCAACCTCCCGAGTAGCTGGAACTATAGACACGTGCCAAGGTGTCCAGTTAATTTTTCCATTTTTGGTAGAGATGGGGTCTCACTCTCACTCAGACTGGTCTTGAACTCCTGAGCTCAAGCAGTCCTCCCACCTCGGCCTCCCAGAGTGCTAGGATTATAGGAGTGAGCCACCATGCCCAGCCGAAAAATATGTTTTATAAATTTAAGGTAGCCCAAGTGTACAGTATGTATAAAGTCTACAGTACTGTACAGCAATATCCTAGGACCTTCACATTCATTCACCACTCACACACTGATTCACCCAGAGCAACTTCCAGTTCTGCAAGCTCCATTCATGGTAAGAGCCCTATACAGATGTGTATCGTTTTATCTTTTATACCACATTTTTACTGTACATTTTCCATGTAGATATGTTTAGATACACAAATACTTCCCTTTGTGTTATAATTGCCTGCAGTACTCAGTACAATAACATGCTGTACAGGTTTGTGGCCTAGGAGCAATAAGCTACACCATATAGCCTAGGTGTGTAATAGGCTCCACCATTTAAGTTTGTGTAAGTACACTCTATGATGTTTGCACAATGACAAAATCACCTTATGATGTATTTATAAGATTTTATTTTTTTTACCATTTTTACTCTTTTGGATAACTGTTAGCTTAAAACACAAACATATTATGCAGCTGTACCAAATATTTTCTTTCTTTATATCCTTATTGTATGTCCTCATGACATGGCAACTGACTTCTCTCAGAGAGAGTGAACCAAGGAAGAAGGTTCAATGTCTTCAATGACTTAGTCTGAAAAGTCACCCACTGTCACTTGCACCATACTCTATTTATTTAAAGCAAGTCATTAAGTTCTACCTATGCTAAGGAAGAGGGGACTTAGGTTCCACCTTCTGAAGGGAGGAGTATCAAAGGATTTGTGGACATATTTTAAACCCGTCACAATATGAGTCTGATAAAAAAATGATCATTTTAAAATATAAAGAGACAAATCAATACACAGATAAATCCCCAATAGAAAAAAGTAGCAAACAGGCAATTCACAAAATAATAAGCACAAATAGCCACTAAACATTAGAAAAGGATACTACTTCCCCAATAGAGAGATGCCAAAAACCAAAGATATGTCATGTTGATCTCATTGTTACATTTAAAAGAGTGCTATTAACACCCAGTACTGATGTGTAGCTAGAATGAAGAAAAATACATGCTTATATATTGCTGATAAGAGTATAACCATTAGGCATAGCAATTGCAAATACATGTATTACACAAGCCTAAAATCCATGCACATCTTTTGAACTGTCAATTCTGTTTTATGGATGTTCCTAAAGAAACTCAGACAAATATATGTACATAATTGTGTTCATCACAGCTTAGTTTATATAATAACAGCAAAAATATGTATACCTACATATATATTATTGGTATTTTAGTTAAATAAGCTGTAATATTGTTATCTAATGCAATACTATGTACCCATTAAAAACAGATGGTGTAGATGTAGATTTTATTTCCATGGAATAAATCAATATAAGCCTATTACAGGAAAGCAGAATGGAATCTAGGGATCTGGAAATATTAATTAAACCTAAAAGGCAGGTAGAAATCTATTTCTAAGATCCCAACATTCAGTATTAAGTCTATTATCTACCTAACAAAGGATTTACGTACAGAACATATAAAGAATTCTAACACAAATTTTAAAATAGGCAAAAGTTGAACATATGATCTAAAAAAGGATAAGTGAGTAAGCACATAAAAAGAAGTTCAAAATTATTAGTGATTAGAGAAATGTAAATTTAAACTACAATGAGATATACTTCTTTATATCCACTAGAATAACTAAAAATTTAATACTCACAAAAGCAATTATTGGTGAGGATGTGGAAAAACTGCAACATTGCAAAATTGAACATATCGCTGCTAGGGATGTAAAATAGTTCAACTATTTTGGAAACAGTTTGATGGTTTATTATAAAGACAAATATACACTTACCATATGGCCCATTAATTCCACTCCTAGGTATTTACCCAAGAGAAATGGAAACACATGTCCACAGAAAACTTCTGTACAAATGTTCATCATCGCTTTATTCATAATAGCCAAAACCTGGATGCAACCCAAATGTCTATCTATAGATGAGTGAATAAAACAATGTGGTATGTTCATACAATAAAATACTGCTCAACAATAAAAAGAATACCTGTGTTAACACTGATGAATCTCAAAAACATTCTGCTAAGGAGGAAAAGCCTAAAAAAGATTATATACTGTGTGATTCCATTTATACGAAATTCTAGAAAAGGCAAAACTAATCTATAGCAACGGGGAGCAGAAAGTGGTTGCCAGGGGCCAGGAATGAAAACTAGGGGAGGAGATGGGGTGGGATGGAATTGACCACGAAGGAGCATGAGGGAATTTTAGGGGTGATATAAAAGTTCTATATCTTGGTTGTGGTGGTTGTTACATGTATATGTTTGTAAAAATTCATCATAATGTATACCTAAAATGTGTGCCTTTCATTGTATGTAAATTATATATACAAAGTTGATTTTAAATATATATCTTTATCTTAATTTCTGTTAAGCCAAAAAATATGTCACCTGAATATATATTGCATGATCTATATATTACATGATATATATTATATATTACATTATCTGTATTATATATTACGTGATATATATTATATAGATCTCACATGAAAAATATGACTGAATTTCTACTGAAGCAAGTACTCAAAAATCAGTGAATTCTGAACATAACAACTCCAAAGGTACCTCAGAAAGTATTAATATTTTTGGAATATTGGTAGAGATATCGATAAATAGATGAGCAATGTCTTTAATAGTTGCAAAAGCTTGTGCTTATTTTCTCAAATATTCTTTGCAGGTAGTTGACTATGCTGAACTTGTTCAACCACGTTTTAATAAAGCCCGGGAAACATTAATGAAAGATACTATAGCTGCGGTCACTGAAGCAGCTATTAAAGTTGTGAGAGAAAAGCTTCTCACAGAACTACAAGCTAAAAAACAAGGTGAACCATGGTTAAAAATGAATGTTTTAAGTTTAGATAAACAATTAAACCTGCGTACTTGAGGGCAAGGATTTTGTGTAGTTCGTCTTGGTATCCTTGGAACATTGCACGTTTGTAGTCTGTTAATAAATGATTGAAAGAATGGATATACGTAAGCCAATTCATAAGCAGAGAAAAAATTCAATTCTAGACCTCTAAGGAAAGGAATCAGAAGGAGCTTCCAAATTTGGATTTTTTTAACTTTTGTGGATCCACTTACTGGGCAGACTGTTTGAGCAATATTTGCGCCTTTATCTACACCAGTCATTAAAACAACAAGAATCCACCAGACCCTTATGGAGTTTGTTGTTGATGTTGTTTTAGGCTTATGTGTCAGCCCTGATTGTAATTAAATCTTTCTATTTGGGACATAATAATTTCGAATTCAAAAAACCATAGTTCAGTGAAACTGGAAGAAACCTTAGTGATCAATTAACACAATTCCCTAATTTTACAGATGAGGAACCTGAGGCTCAGGGAGGTTAAATCGCTCCCCAGCAAGTACCCAACTGGTGGCACAGCTGAGACTTGAACCCTCGTTTCCAAACCCTCATTTCCAAAGCCTCTTCCTGTATATCACTGACTGTTGATCACATTGTCTTAGAACCAACACAAAGTTTTGGGTTTTTTTTTCCCTTCTGTTTTTCTCTAGGAAAAATGAGAATTTTCATTTCATAGCTACTTTTGAAATTCATTAATTGGTTTTGTTATACTTTATATCTCTAGTTGGCACCCTTGTAACTAGTCAAAATAGAATAAATGGAAGTAGCTTAATCTAAACCTCTCCTCTTAATGCAATACTCTTAATGCAGCACTACGTGGGCTCTTCCTTTCAAAGATCTGGACCCAAAAGTTTAGGATTAGCTCCAGCAATTTTAGACTAGATTTAGTCACCACTCTTTGCAATCCCAGAAACTGTGGCAGTGCACTATCCCCTGGTTTGGCTGTCAGTGTCTGTTCCAAATATCCTTTTCCTAATAACATTTTTCTCATTACAAAAGTAATAACAGTTGATGTTTATGGAGCATTTACTGCATGCTGGAGCAATGCTAACCGCGTTGCATATATTATCCTATTTAATCTTCATGACGTGCCTGTGGGGTAGGTATTGTTATCTCCAATTCTAGTGGATGAAGAAAGTAAGGCTCAGAGGAGTTAAGTAACTGGTCCACAGGTGACAGCCAGCAAGTGACTGGGATTCAGATCAATGTCTGTGCTCTTTTCCTCTATGTCTCTCAAGTGAGCACAGAAAATTGGAAAAAGCAGGTGAAAGGAAAACTCACTTATACTTCCTCCCCAGAGACAGCTGCTCAGAATTTGGTGTGTTCTCCATCTCTCTTTTTTTCTATTCATATTTGTTATGATTAATTATGATCCTATGGTATATGCAAAATTACATTCACTCATTTAAAAATAATGATGCCTTTTAATTAATATGTAATTATTGTAATAAATTTTATGTTAGGTATCTAAATATGTGTATTTCCCAAATGGTGAACCACTGTTACAAATAACAACTACTAAATTATCCATAATTTTACTGGAGACTTGATTATCTTAATATTAAGATAAATTGACTGGAGTCAATTTATCTTAATATTAAGTTTCGGTGTGTATGTGAGTGGGTATAAACTTCTGAGCTTTCTGTTTATTGATCTTTGTATTATAGCCTTTAATATAAAATGTAATTATCAAAGCCTTATGATGCATTTTAAATCTAGTAATATAAATCCTCCCTCATAACATTTTGTTTTAACTTTTTTCCTGATTATTCTTTCATTTGTTCTGAAAAATAGGTGCTTACTGTATACTAGGAACTGTACTAGAGGTTGGGATGCCTGTAGAATTTTGTCAAATTCTACAACAAATCCCAATGGGAGGATTGTGAAATATTATATAATAATTTGGCAAGAATTCTCACCTTTGCTATTAAATCTTCTCATACAGACACATAAAATCTCCATTTTTTTAGTCTAGTTTTTGTATCTTTCCACATTTCATAGTTTTCTTCATGTATTGTCTATACTTAATAAGTTTATTTCCAGATATTTTGTCATTTTGTTACTATTGAATGGGATCATTTTTCTCTAATATTTTCTAAGTAGTTATTACCAGTATATTGGAAAACTGTTTGATTTTTATTGTATATTTAATATATATTTATTTGTAACTATCCACTTTATTAGTAAACTTAGTTTGTAGTTCTTGCGGACTTTCAGTTGATTCTCTTGGGTCTTCCAGAGAGCCATTCATATAATTTGAAAAAAGTATAGTTTTAACTCCTCTTTTTCTGATATTTATGCCTATTTATTTTTTTGACTAATTATGTATGCTAGCAGTTCTGGAATGATGTTAAATAGTGGCAGTGATGGTGAGCTCTTTAAAGGGGTTCTTGCCAATGTTTCTCCATAGGGTTATTAAATATTTTTGTCTGGAATGAATGTTGAAAATTATCAAATGTCTTTTCGGCATCTGTCAAGATAATCATAAGTTTTTAATCCTTTCACTTACTGATTTGATCAGTTATACTAATGTATTTTTCCAATATTCAGCCATTCTTGTGTTTCTGAAATAAACCTTACTTGGTTACGATGTATTATTCTTATAACATATTTTTTACTTTTGTTTGTTTATTTAGGACTTTTCCCCTACGTTTACAAGTGGGATAGGTTTATAGTGGGGGATTTTGTGTGTGTATGTGCTATTTGTCAGATTTCGCCGTCAGCGTTTTGTTTTAAAACTCTTGACAAAAATCGAGAAGCTTCCTAACTTCCCAGTTTTCTATGCTTGAAACTATTTAAATAGCAAGGGAATTATCTCTTCCTATATGGCAACGTCGAGCTTTTATTAGACAAGAACACACTATTTGAGTAAATCTGCCTATCTTCTTTCTCATTAGCCTATAAACAAATAAAATAATCTAACATGATGCCCAAGAGATTTCAAAAACAAAACAAAAAGACCAGCACTGAAATTATATGCCATCCAAATGATCGCCCAGATGATCTAGAATGGGATTATATTTTTAGTATATTATCTTCAAAATGAAAATCAAAATTAAAAAAAAGTACTCATAGGCAACTTAAAAACTGAAACTGGAGAAATATTGGCTCAGACTTTTTAAGTCTGAACAAAATGAATTCATTAATTCGTTCAACAAATGCTTGAATACTTACTTTGTGTTAGACATGATTCTAAGGCACTAGGGATACGGATGTGAACAAGAAGTCTTTGTCCTTGTGGTGTTTACATTTTATTAGAGAGTAGGAAAAAAAAAAGCCAGTGAATAGATAGAAAAAAATACATAACATGGTAATGGGCAGACAGTGATCAGGTAGGGACGCTGACATATTGGGATGAAGAGGGGACATTTGACAGAGACCTGGGTAAGGAGAGGAAGCTAGCCGAGCTCTTGGAGGAAGAACGGTGATCACTTCAAATTATGGTATTAAATCATAGATTTTAAAGCTTTCCACAAATTGTCTTCTTCCACTGGAATATAGAAATCGATGCTCTCATATGCTGCAAACTTAAAAGCCGTTTTATTTTCTTTTTCAAATTCACTATTCTAAATCTGACAATAGAATTAACCCTTCTTAAAATTTAAAAAAATTGGAACTTTTTTTGCTTTTGGATTTTGCCCCAATACATTTTTGAGAAAAATTGTTAGTGGAGAATATTGAGATATTTTAACTTAAAAATTATATAATAATACAGAGGATGACTGCTAACATGGAGCAGCCTTCCTTCGTGCCAACCATGTTTCAAGTTAAGTGTTTAACATCAGTTACCTCATTTAATCCTCAGAGCAGTGCTTTAAGTTTAATGATCCCTTTTTTGCTGAGAAGAAATTGAGGCAAAGTGATCAAGTGATTTACCAAAGCCACACAGCACTGAAGTAACAGTCAGAACTCAAACCTAAGTCTGTCTGACCTTAAACCAGGGGCTTCTGCTCACTAACTATCCCTGCATCCCTGTGCCCAGCTACTAACACCGCCATTTGTTGCATTTCAGCTGAGACAGCTGTAAGAGAAATTGAAGAACAATATGAAAAAAAGGAGTCTGAAGCATTTCCAATGGAAACATACAAAACCTTCGAAGACATGCGCTCTTCAATTGATGATGGTAAAGAAATGTATTGCTGACGTTATTGACCAGAACTTCCTAACATAAATGAAGTAGCTGCTAAAGTGTATTATTCTTTCACTGCAGCGTACGCTCAAGGCTCCCAAAGATACAGCTTTTTAGAGGACACTGAAGAAGCCCCAACAAAGTCAGGAATTATCCACCATGATCACACTGCTAAAGTTGAAAAAGATGGTAACAAAATGAGCTGCTAATTCCATGCTTATGGCTCTTATTTTCATTTATTTCGTCTTTGATTATGTTTATATTGAAGCTTCAGATTACCAAAAAAAAAAAATTAGAAACTTTAGGAGAAAAAAAAGCTAGCTTCTCTCCTACAGACTTAAACCGAACAGCTGTAGAACTACTAGAATGAAGAGAAAAACATAGAAAATGGGGAGTCAAATACAAGTAGGGCCCAAAGAAAAATTTTTGAATATTTCCAAATGTGATACAATCATTATCATATAATTATAAATACTTTCTTAAAAGCTTTTTATCTCCTTTAATGTATTGGAATCAGAGCATCTTAAACCCATAATTTTAGCTGTGAAATTTTACCATTTATCCATTGTGCTAGTTACTCTTATAAGATTTTTCTATTCATATTTTAATATAATTGAAAGCATATAGCATTACATTATATAACATATAATAATCATATATATGTAATACAATATTACATAATAGCTATAATGTAAACTATTTTTACCTTTTTTGACTTATACCATTTAATTATATTACTTCATTAGGAAATATTTTAACACTCATTTTAAATTGCTACATAATCTCCCTATTTATAGGTAGTAGTTTTAACCAGTAGTAGTTTGTGTTGGAAATTTAAGTTATTTTTCTTTCTTTTTTTTTTCTGCTACTACAAATAATGCTTCAATTAATGTTTTACATAAAGTTTTGTCTACATGTTGACATGAATGGAATTACTAGATTAATGATTATAAAGCTATAGAGTCAAATTGCTTTGCATAAAATTTTTCCAAATTATATTTCTCTCAGTAATATACAAAGTACATGTCATTGTTTCCTCAGTATTTTCTCTTTTTGATTATTTTAATTTTTACTTCTAAAGTTTATTTTAATATTTGTTAAGCATTTATATTTCTTCTTTGCTGAAGTGACCATTTTTGTCTTTTGACCATTTTTCTAAAATTTTGTGTCAATTATATAGTCTCTGCATAAATTTCCTATATTAGTCTCTTATTTTTCATATTTTTTCCAAATTGAGTGGTTTGCCATCTAAGTCAGTTTGCTGTTTTTGGAGTAAAGTTATTTTTCATATTTTTTCAGTCAAATCATTCCTTTTTCTTTGTTTACTTCTTCCATTGCTTTTAGGCTTAAAAAGTCTTCCTCTCAGCCAGACATTATATATATAAATCTTCTCTATGTAGAATATATATTATATTCTGTTATTATACAAGAGCTGTCCAGATAGTATCCAGCCATGTAACATGAAAAATAATATTGACAGTGGCTGGATACCTTCTGGACAGCCCTCATATTCTTATATTCTGACATTATATATATAAATATTCTATATAGAATATTTATTATATTCTTATATCGGTTCTTTTTTATTGGTCCAAACTTTTTATTCAGTTTTTAAGTACATCTGTAATTTATTTTGATATATAATATAGAGCTGTTTTTTGTTTGTTTTTTCCTATGATTCCGACAAATATGCTTGCCTACTGTTTATTTCAAGCCTAGTAGGAATTAAACTTGGTACTGTCAGAAACTTATGTACGGCACTCCTTCTGCCCAGTACACACACAGCCTTCACAGGCAATCCCCAGCCCCTCCAATGCATTAAGATTTTGGCCACTGAGTCGCAGCTGGGAGCCCCATCTCTGCTGCTGTGGAGTTGCCAGCACCAATCTGCAGACAGCCCCTCCCCAAGACTGTCTGTTCCTTCTCTGGGGAAGGAAGTCCAAGTTAGAAGCAGACATTTGTGCCTCTACCCATTGCTGGAGGGATGCCAATATTGCCAGTAGCCTTTGGTAAAAAGGCACCCTCCCTGCCTCATGGCTCTGGGATAAGCATAGCCTTTACCTTTTGGAGTCAGGAGGGTATGAGTTGCGTCAGAAAGGGCCCTGTTGATTTTTGTTTTCAATTTAGAGCCACTGGTGTTACAGTAAACTGAAATTATTCTGATTTTCTTACAGGTTAAGTTATTACCTTCATTTTCCCTGCTGATAGATATGTTCAACTATTTGAATGTTATGGTAGTTATTTTAATTAACAATTAGAAAATTAAGTCCTGGGTCCCCAAGCTCTTATCACAATCTTTCTTGGGAATCCAGCTACATTTTTAAAATACCATTCTTTAGATGTTCACAATGTTTTACTCACAGATAGAGAAGAAACCAGTGAAACATCCACATTTAGAAGGAGTTCTGAAGACACTAATCAAGATCTAATGTCATCTTCAGGTAAATTAATATTTGGTCAGTTTGGTTCTCTTAGATTATGCTTTTAAAAAACACAAGTAGCTCTTTCAGAATTTGAAGAAGAAATGTGTGATTTTTTAAAAAAAAATTATTAATACTCAACATACTCTAAATTAAAGGCTACTCTATTATTAATATGAACAGTTGGACATGCAGGAACACACACAAAAAAATAGCACATGATATGTTGTTTTAGTGAAAAAGAATATTGGGAAGATGGGTGATCTATCTTTCTTCTCTGCCATCCCTGACATGTAGCTACTATAATAATTCACAATATGGCTGTTGGAGCTCCAGCCATCATGACAGTGTCCCTAGTAGGAAGAGGGAAAAAAGCAAGGGACAAAACTGTCCCTTACATTCAGCTGAGTCAACTTTCTTAAAGAGAGAACAGGAAGACACACACACACACACACACACACACACACGCACACACACACACACAAATTCTGCTTGCATCTTCTTGGCCATCCAAACAATAAGGAAAGTTGGGAAATGTAGTTTTTTAGCTAGGCACATTGCTGGCCTTGACAAAGTCAGGGTTCTGTTACTAAGGAAGAGGAGAATGGCTACTGGGTGGACAGCTAGCAGCTCCTAGCACATTTCTCTCTTTCTTGGCTATTTCTGCCTTGACATGTCCCCCACTCCCATGGCTGCAGGAAGATCATGGGTTCTTGACTCTTCTGCTCTGGTTCTCCAGGAACTGTGGCTCTCTCCATCCTTGAGAACACGTTCAGGCAGGGAGGGCAGCAGGCACCTGCTCTTTCAAGGCCTTTTTGGGGTTTTCTGGGCTGGGATCAACTGGGCTCTAGTAGAGACCCTGAGAGATGGAGCCCTGGGGCAGCAGCTCAGAAGCTCGACTGCAAACGCAAAGGTAGAGGAGTCGAATGGAGCTGCGAAGCTCCCGTCTCCCTGGAGGGATGGATAAACATTTACGTCACGATGCAGCCTGACAGCCAACTCAGCCGTGCAGGGAGACACTTCAGCAGCAAAGAGGGCAAGAATCAAGTGTAACACTGGAAAAACTAGCCTATGCCACCTCTCCCCATCCCCTCAAACTTGCCTCCCTCCTGTTCTTTTACCATCCCAGGTAGTAACTGCAAGTATTTATCTTGTTTTCATACTCATTCTAGATGCTTGTATTTTCGTTTGATGCCTGGAATCCTCTGGTCCCCACCTTTCTGCATTGGTTTTGACTCCTGCCTGACAGGACTTTCTTCTTCCCTTGTTGGCTTTCATTCTGGTACACTGGCTTTAGATCACTCCTCTGATAGTTTGTGATTCTGTGATTCCTGACCTAACATTTCCTCTCCCTAGTCTTACTTCCCTCTTCTCCCAGCATATTTTGCAGTAACACAAAGGTAATACTTTCTTGGATCAGATATTACCAATCATGTTTTATTGCAAATAGCATCGTCCACTAAAAGTATTAATGGCATTAATGTATTAACTTAATTTACTTTAGTCTCAGTAGAAGACTCAATAGAAGAGGTAACTGCAAATCATCCAGAGGTTCTTTCTATGATTGAGGAGACTATAAATACAGCACAGGATATAAATTTTGAACAGCCATATGAAAAACATGCTGAAATCTTACAGGAAGTTCTCAAAGAGGTAAAAAAAATCCAATTTGTTAATTTTTTATCATTGACTTAACTATAACTAAGAAAATGTTCATCTAGTATGTGTATAATTATTTTAGTGTCTTATTCTACAGTATTGAAATTTGTGGCTTTCAAATTCGCATGCATTTGGTAGTCAACATCCTTATATGTAAAGTACCCTAGTGAAAAATTGCTGATGCTCTTTGGTAAATTTTCGGTTATGAACAAAATTATATAATGTAATTCCATGGCTTTGAAATTAATTCTTCATTAATTTTTATTGTTCTTGATTCAGTTCAGTTTGTTAAAAGATGGTGTATATGAAGCCAGTACCAAAGTTAGATATTTCATCTATTTAGTCATAGACCAAGACAAATTTTGCTCCATCGTTACTTAATTTCATCCAATCACTTTGAGCATGTGTTCATAGGGGAGATGGGTGGACACATGAGTGATGTTCCAGTCTAAATGGGGAAAAAGACATCCAATGCTATGTCCTATCAGAAGGCAAATCAGAAGGCTTATCTTTCGTTTATGAAGAACAAGATATTCACATGGATCTGTTTTGAACAGAGATCTCAGGTGAACATTCAAAGCAAAAGTCAAAGACAGAACAGATCAGTTTTGGACTCTCAATGTACTTCTGTATTTCTCTGTGATATTGCTTAAAATTATTATGTGAAAAGAAAAATTATATTCTGTGAGAGTATAGAAATACCCTGTAACACATTGGTGATTGCCTTGAGCCATAGGCTACCAGCCTCCCTAACCCTTGGGTTCCCATGGCTCTTCCTGAGTTTGCCATGCAGACCTTTCAACTCCTTCTGCATCTCTTCAGGCTGTTCTGCCATCAGTGTATTCCTTCAGAAACATTATGAGCACCTGCTATTTGCTCTGTACTGTGCTAGATCCTAGAAATCTGAAAATTAATTAAACTCAGCCCTTTCCTTTACGGAGCTGTCAGTCAGGTGGGGAAGGCTGAACTTATCATGTGCTAAGAGGCAAATAGGTATGTTACAAGGTGTGGAAATTCCATGAAGGTTGGAGCTATCATCTCTGCCTGGAAGGTGAGACAAAGCATCCCAGACGAGCAGACATGCAAGTGAGGGACATGCTTGGGACTGGGAGTCTCATCCTTGCCCTTGGCTGAAAATTTTCTCCATTCTCTTCGGAGTTCATTCTGGAGGGTGCAAACGTACAGGGAGCACTACTCTGGTAGTGCGGGAATATGTGGAGCGTTGTTAGATGGTAAACTGCACCTCTGGGACTGCAGGGGAGTTTAAATCGTATGAGATGGTAACATTGGTAACGTTAAAGCTGATACCAGATTGTCATTTCTCAAGAGACCAGAGAATTCTGCAGGAGACTGTTTTACCTGTCATCAGTTTCTGTGATCTCTGTGATTACGAAGCTTTTTTTTCACAAGCAGCCATAGATATGCTGCTTTTTGAAAGGCCTCGTCAAATCATTTGCCCATGTTGTTTTTTGGGGTTTTAGGGGATTTTATAAAATTGGATTGTTTGTCTCTTTTTAAAAATATTTCTTTAGTAGAGACGGGGTGTCACTCTTGCTCAGGCTGATTTCAAACTCCTACCTCAAGCAATCCTCCCACTTTGGCCTCCTGGAGTGCTAGGATTACAGGCATGAGCCACCGTGCCCAGCAAAAATATTTCTTTGTGTGTTCTGAATACAAGTTCTCTATTGGATATTTTGCAATTATCTTGTAAATGTCTCCTATCTTGAATAATAATGAGTTAATTTTAATGATTAAGTAAATTTATTAACTTTTTTTTTCACAGTTAGTGCTTTTTAGGTTCTGTTTCATAAATCTTTGCCTACCCTAAATCAGGAAGATATTCTCCTAGGTTTTCTTCTGGCAACTTTATCTTTCATATTTGGACCTAAGGTTCATTTTTAATTAATTTTTGTGTGTCCCAAAAAAATCCAAATGCCAAAAAGCATATGAAAAGGTACTCAACATCACAAAATATCTGAAAAATACAAATTAAAACCACAATGTGAGGGTCAAGGTTTACTTTGTCCGCTGCAGATATCTGCTTCCTCTAGCACCATTTGTTGAAAAGACCGTCCTTTCCCGACTGTCGTAAATCAAGTAACCGGACGTGTGTGGTCTGTTTCTAGGCTCTGTCTTGTTCCCTTGGTCTATTTGTCTGTCTGTACTAGTGCCACATGTTTTAACTGCTTTAGCTACAAGTTGTGAGACCTGGTAGTGTGAATCCTTCAACACCCTGTTTCTCCTGTCGTCGCACCCTGCTCTGTGTTATGCACTGTGTTTTCTTGTGCTTGCTTCTTCAAGATTATCCTAGCTATTATAGGTCCTATTTTACTTCCACATAAATTTTAGAATCAGCTTATCAGTTTTCACACACACGCACACACAAACATACCCCTCTGCTGGGATTTTGATTCAGTTGCTTTGTATCTGTAGATGAATTTGATAAAGACTACTATCTTCTCAATATTGAGTCCTCTAATCCAAGAACATAGACTGTCTGCATAGTTATCCCTCATTATTCTCAGGGAATTTGTTCCAGAACCCCCACAGATACCAAAATCCTCGGATGCTCAAATTCTTTGTATAAAATGATGCAATATTTGCATTTCATCTACGCACATCCTCAGGTATACTTTAAATCATTTCTAGATTGCTTATAATACTTACTACAATGTAAATACTATGTAAATAGTTGTTATACTGTATTGTTTAGGAAAAATGACAAGAAAAATTCTGTACATGTTCAGTACAGACACAACTATCTTTTTTTTTTTTTATTTCAGCATATTATGGCAGTACAGATGTTTAACGACTGTCTTTTTTTTCAAGTATTTTCTATCCCTGGTTGGTTGAATCCATGGAACCCATGGTTACAGTGGGCTGAGTGTACTTTATCTTGGTCTGCCTTTAATTTTTCTCAGTATTCTTTTGTAATTTTCAGGGTAGAAGTCTTCAACATCTTTCATTAGGTTTATTTCTAGGTATTTGATGTATTTTGATGTTATTATAAATGATATTAGAGTTTTATTTTCCAATTGTTTTTGCAACCATTTTTATACTGTGCCTCCCACTAGATTCTGTTTTTTATCTGAAGCTCACAGCTCATGTGCAGAACAGATATGACTGATACACTTGGGCCTAACATGTGATCTAGTACAGGGAAAGCAAATAGGTTATATTTTACTTGCCAGTTGATCAATTAAGCATTTTTTAAATAATCTCTTAGAATTATAGTTTAATAATATTTTTAAAGCCTTAAAAATGTATAAATAAGCTGAGCACAGTGGCTCACACCTATAGTCCCGCTATTTGGGAGGCTGAGGCAGAAGGATCACTTCAGGCCAGGAGTTTGAGACCAGCCTGGGCAACATAGCAAGACCCTGACTCTAAAAACTAAAAAAAACTTCCCAGGTGTGGTGGCTCACACCTCTAGTCCCAGCTACTCAGGAGACTGAAGTGGGAAGATCACTTGAGCCCAGGAGCTGCCAGCTCAGCCTGGCAGATATAGAGAGATTTCATCTTTAAAAAAAAATACAGAAATAGTGATAGATATCATTTCTACCAAGGGAAGAGAAAAGTCACTCCCTTGCCATTGAGAGTGCACAGAAATTATTTTTTTCCATGCCAAACCATGTGTACTGTTACATAGTTTCTACCTTGACTAGCTACAGAGCACTCATGGAAGCAGAGGCTGAGGGACACTGGGGACCTTTCTCAGCAGCAGCTGTGTTCTCTGCTCCCATTGCTTTGCACGCTTTTGTTGAGTGAAGCTTTTACACTGACCACACAAAAGGTACTTGCCGGTACCTAACATAATGATGGTAGCAACCTCTAGGGAAATGGCCTCTTGTGTCGAGCATCCACTGTGTGCTTTCCAGTTGAAGTCCATGACCTGTTGTCCAACTGCACATCTAACCACAGCCTGTTTCTCTGCCTCTGCAGCCTGCTCTGCATTAGTCATCACGGTTTGCCCTGCGGCCCACTCCACAATTTTCTCTCTAACATGTCTACATCTCTGTTCTTGTCCATTTCTACCTTGTATCTGTGTATTTGGCACCGTCGTTATGTTTCCTGTGCCTCCCACATCTGTCCGGGTCATGTCTTCCTTCCTCTGATTCCCTCAGTCTCAGTCCCTCCATATTTCCAGTGATACATATAGTCACAAGTGATGAAATAGAAAGTAAACATTAAAAAGCATAGAATAAGGGAATCCAGAAATAGCATGTTTAAATGCAGAAAAAATAGATATTTTAAGTTAAAATCACAAGAAGATAGAAGAACGAGTAATGTATAAAAATGTTATACCATCTTTGTCAAAAGAAAGTGCCACTTTAATTTTAGTTGGTCAAACACCTCAGAGCCCAATTCTATGACTCTCTGGTAAAAGCTGGGCTGCACACAGGATCTGAATAGATATTTCTCAAAGGAAGACATATAGATAGCTAACAGGTATATAAAAAGATGCTCCACATTATTAGTCATCAGAGAAATGCAAATCAAAACTACAATGAGATAACATCTCACACCAGTTAAAATGGCTTTTATCAAAAAAACAGGCAATATTTAACGCTGGGAGAATATGGAGAAAGGGGAACCCTTGTACACTGTTGGTGGGAATGTAAATTAGTGCAACCACTATGGAAAACAGTATGGAGGTTCCTCAAAAAACTAAAAATAGAACTACCATATGATGCAGCAATCCCCCTGCTAGGTATATATCCAAAAGAAGAGAATTCAGTATATCAGAAAGATATCTGCACTCCCATGTTTATTGAGGCACTATTCTTATTTGCAATAGCCAAGATTTGGAATCAACCTAAGTGTCCATCAACGTATGAATGGATAAAGAAATTGTGGTACATATACATAATGGAATATTATGTAGCCATAAAAAAGAATGAAATCCTGCCATTTGCAACACCATGGATAGAACCGGAGAACACTATGTTAAGTGAAATAAGTCAAGCACAGAAAGACAAATCTCGCATGTTCTCACTCATCTTTGGGAGCTAAATATTAAAAACAACTGATCTCATGGAGACAGAGAGTGGAATGATAGCTACCAGGGGCTGCGAAGGGTAGCAGGGACTGGGGGACAAAGTGAGGATGGGTAATGGGTATAAAAATATAGTTCGATAGAATGAATAATATTTGATAGCACAACAAAGTGACTGTAATCAACAGTAAGTTAGGGTATACTTTAAAATTACTAAAAAAGTAGAATTCGGATGTTCCTAACACAAAGAAGCGATAAATACCTGAGGTCACGGATACCCCAGTTACCCTGATTTGATTAATTCACGTTACATGCCTGCATCAAAACATCACATGTGCCCTCTAAAGATATACAACTAGTATGTACTCATAATAATTAAAAATTTTAAAAAATTTTAAAGATATCAAAAATAAATAAAAATGAAAAAAATTTAAAAAGAAAAAATACAAATGGCTAATTGAAAAATTTTAATGTTTAAGTTTCAATAAAAATATAAAAATGAAAACAATGAGATACAATTTCTCATGGTCTAATAGGCAAAGTTTTTTTTCTTGAACAATCAATATTAGTGAGGCTATAATGGTACAGTTACTTTCAACCACTGTTAGGAAGAATAAAAATTGTGGAACTGGAGAACATAGTATAAGTAAAATAAGCCAGGAACAGAAGGTGAATGTTGCATGCTCTTACCCATATGTTAAAGCTAAAAAAAGGTTGATTTCTTAGAGTAAAAAATAGAACAGAGGATTCTAGAGACTGGGAAGGGTAGAGGAAAAGGAGAGGTAGGGAGAGACATTTTAAAGGAAGCAAAATTACAGCTAAATGGGAGGAGTAAATTCTAGTGTTCCCTGCCACTGTAGAATAACTATAGTCAATAATATATTATATAGTTTCAAATAGCTAGAAGGAGGATATTGAATGTTCCCAGCACAAAGAAATGATAAATATTTGAGATGATGAGTATGCTAATTACCTGATATGATTATCATACATTGTATGTATCAAAACATTACTATGTATCCCATGAATATGTACAATTATTATTTGTGAATTTTAAAAATTAAAATAAATTAGTATTTTTTAAAATGAAAATTGATACAGATATTTTAGACAGCAATGTGTATGAAAAGCCTTTAAAATGTTCACTTCCTTATTCCCCTTGACCTGAAAACATGTCTTCTAGGAATCTAACCTAAAAAAATATGTAATATTTGGATAAAGATTTATATATAAAGATGTTCATCACACTGTTATTAAAATAATAAAGATTTTAGATATGAAGATGTTCCTCATGATGTTATAATAAAATTATAAATGATATAAGTAATAATAGGGAGATGATTAAACAAATTAAAGTTTATTTATTTAATAACAAAGTCATTTTGTTTTTTTCAAAAAATGTTGAATGAGATGGAGAAATTATAAATTATTATCTCAGAGTTGTTTTAATTTTTATGTCTTTGAAATTTGGACAGTAAATTTCTTATTGCCATTTATATTTCTTTTTTATAGCTTTCATTTTTCCTCTTAACTCTCTGATATTAAACATTTCAAAGCAGTTAAAATTTTTTTTCAAAAGACCATTCAGATAAAAATTCAAAAAGCAGATAATTTCAAATTCTGCATAGGCCTGAGGGTTATACTGGCCCTCTTGATATCTCCTTCTATCCTTGATATCTCCTTTGGTTTCTAATATTTTGTGATTACCTGATGGCACACAAACTTATTTAAAGCCCTTAGAATTCGTGTCTTCAGAGATCTGCATTACTACTTTCTATATTTGTGCTGACGCTATTGCTATTGGAGAGATGAGAGAAGGCAAGAGTTCAGCAGAACTCTTTAAGTACCTGTAAGATTTGTTTTGACCGAGTCCTTCCTGCTGCTCTTGTTAATGAACACACAAAGGATTTTTTTTTTCCTAGGCTCAGTTGCTCACAGCACAGAAAGCCAATTACCGAAATAATGAGAATTGTCAAGAAAGAAAGGGAGTTTATTACGGGAGGACATCAACCAGGAGGTGGGAGGATGGCCTCAAATCTGCCTCCTCAACTAGCAGGCTTTTTTCTAGAATTGAAATGAGTAATACATGAAGTGAATGAGCATCATTACATGTTTGCGGTGGAGTACAGGGCACGCAAGTGCAGTGAGAAATCATACTGGCACATACATGGCATGATCAAAAAATGGCAGATGAGCCCCTCCCAGGGTGGAGATTTTAGTAGCATGATGAGCTAAGGGGTAATATCAGTTATCTTTCTGGCCTTATGAGCATGTGGGTGGTGGGGAGTAGGTTGCTCAGCAGGGCCTTGGGCAAGATTTGTGGTGGAATGTCCCTTGTCTTGACTTCTCTGAACAATCAGTAGTATAAGGCCTTGTGATTATCTCATTACTGCAAGGAGGGTCCACCATTTCTGAAAAACAACACAAGAGGGAGGGGATCAGTGAAACAGAAAATTACAAAGTTCTGGTCAGCAAGTCGTACTGGCCTGGGAACTTGAAAAATAAGAGAACTGCAAAATGGCATTTTTGTTCATGGAGTGAGTTCTACTGTTAGTAGGCATCTCAGTACCTCTCAGCTCTCACACTGAGTGATGAAAAGCGAAAAGGAAGTGAAGGATGATGTCACTAAAAAGGCAAACTGGACTAGGACCTTGCTACTCAAAGAGTGGGCCATGTGCCATCATCCTGGAAGCGTGTTAGAAATGCAGACTCTGGGGCCGCACCCCAGACCTTCTGGATCAGGACCTGTGCTCTGTGATACTGAATAATATATAGCAAAAATGTATTGTTACGTTCATTTAATCCTGCTTTTAACTTTTAAAACTTACCATTTTATTGCTTTAACCTCTATTTTTTGTCCTTCTCAAAGTCAGAAGAAGCAAAGAGATACTTGTTTAAGATCTACAAAAATTACATATCAAGGTAGCATCCTTGACTTGTCAAACTATGATGGTAATATCAGTGTGCAATTTCTCACAGGTAATGGAAGAAAACAAGGATAGGTTTTCTGGTGCCCCAAAGCATGGAGGATGGATTGTGGACAACTGCCCTATTGTAAAAGAACTATGGATGGTCATAGTCGAGAAAGAAATTGTACCTGATTTGATAATCTGTTTATCAGATACAGAAAACAATGGTTGGTAAATATTTACTGTGTAAATTTGAAAGTGAAGTTTTTATTGCTAATAATATTTTTGATTAAAATATAGAATGGAAAACTCTCCACCCTCCCTAGATACAAATACCATTCCAGCAATCCCTGGAGGACCTAGAGGTACACAAAATAAGGCTTCCATCTACTGAGGGAGGTGGCCAGGGAAAAGTATTGGTACGCTGAACGTTCTAGCAGGCCCTTGTAATTGTTCCTTGAAGCTGAGAATTTTAAACACACACACACACACACACACACACACACACACACAGAGTCCGCAGCTATTTCTTCTAAAAGAACAATATGTAAGACTGAGGGCAAAGACTATATATTCATCCTCCTTCACTTCAAGTGGTAAAAAATAGGTACATAAAGATAGCAGAGCTAAATTTTAATTATTCTGTCATTTTGCCTCTTAAAGAAATATGTTCGAAGTGAGAATTTCCAGAGGAAAAATATGTATACTACTTCCTTTCATGTTTTAGTTATTTAGACTGTACTAACATATACCTTTTTAAAAAGGATTTAAGATGATCTATAAATATTTTAAAGACTCTGGGCTCTATTTACATTTTTTGGATATATTTGAATATAGGCAGAAATAAATTTTTGTGTTGATTTCCAAAATATATTTCACTCTATAAGCTTTGAAAATAATATTATTCTCTTTATCTGCATTTCAGGAAAATATTTACTTAATAGACTATATTTGGAGAATAAATCTGAAATTGATGCTAAGATTTTAGAAAGATTATTAGATGAACTACAAAAGAAAAAAAAAGAGGAAGAAGAAGCAAGGTAAAATCTGCCTAGAATGATAAAATAGATGAATGTATCTTTTATAGCTGTTAAATATCTTCTTGGGATTTACACTTATGAAACATATTTACTATCAAAATGATAATTTATTGACTTGGTCTGATTCTAATTAATTCTAAGAAAAATGGTAATTTCATTAACACTTCCAGAATCTCCAAAGTATACAGTTATGGATGTTTTCACACAAACTTATTCTCTTAATAAATCTTAATTAATAAATATTATATCAAACTTATTCTATTAATAAATCAAGCATCTATTCTCCAAAGACACTGTAAAAAAATGAGCATGGGTAAGATACATATTTTTTTACCATATTTGTCTGTGACTTAATTTTGTTAACTAGTATCCACAAATTGAAGAAACAGTATGATAGGAAGTAAATGAAAATACACTTGTGTGATATGACTAAAATCCAAAGCCTGAGTTCCACAAAAGGAAAGAAAAAGGCTAGTTATTTATATTGGACAGATTTAACATTAAGGGCTTTTTCTGTAATCTGCGTGTAATTAATAACTTTTTAAAATGTGAACACATATTTTTCTGTTCATGACAGGAGTCAGTATTAAACTTTAATAGACTATAAAGTCCTTTACATTGAAGAATAAAGTATAAAAAGTGACTTAATTTGCTAATTGTTCTTCCTCGCTGAAACATGCTCTTTATTTTTTTATTTCAGCATATTATGGGGGTACAGATGTTTAGGTTACATATGTTTCCTTTGCTGCCCCCCAAGTCGAAGTTTCAAATATGTCCATCCTTCGGGTGGTGCGCATTGCACTCTTTGTGTATGCATACACCCGTCCCCTCTCCCTCCTCGCCCCTGCCCAACATCCAATAGATGTTATTCTCATATGTGCACTTATGTGTTGATCAGTTAATACCAATTTGATGGTGAGCACATGTGGTGCTTGTCTTTCCATTCTTGAGATACTTCACCTAGTAGAATGGGTTCCAGCTCTATCCAGGAGTATACAAGAGGTGCTAGATCACCATTGTTTCTTAAAGCTGAATAGTACTCCATGGTATACATATACCACATTTTATTAATCCACTCATGTATTGATGGACACCTGGGTTGTTTACACATCTTTGCAATTGTGAATTGTGCTGCTGTAAATATTCGGGTGCAGGTGTCTTTTTCATAGAGTGTCTTTTGTCCTTTTGGGTAGATGCCCAGTAATGGGATTGCTGGATCAAATGATAATTCTACTTGTATCTCTTTAAGGTATTTCTCTTTGTCTTTGATGCTTTGCAGTTTTCACTCTATTTTTTCTATGTGTAAATTTCCTTCCATTTACACTTTGTCACAATGTTAATAAGAACAGATAAATTAATTCTTTTGTTAGTAATTCTTCATTATGTTTGCAAAGATTGTCTTATTCGCAGTCTCTCCATTCCTTCCTAAAGGAACCTTTATCTATGGAGAATATTTCCATCCTATATTCTGATTCTTGGTTTCCCTTTAATATTTTATGTTTTCTTATCTCTATCTGCTCAATTCTGGGTAATTTTCTAAAATCTGTCTTCCAATTCACAAATTTTTCCTCCAACTGCCTATGGCATAATTTATCCTTCAATAGATAAATATACTCATATATATGAGTCTGCATGTGTGTTTATATTTTTTCAAAGAGCATGTTTTCCACTTTCTGTGTTATATTTCTTTTGCAAATTTGTTCTTTTTTATACTGTTCTGCTTTTGTGTAATTAATTCTGTTTATTTCTTTAAACGATATAAATAAATGCAACTCATTTCACTGAGAATTCTCAACTTAATGAATAATAAGCATGAAGCAGTTTGATTTTTCCTATGACTACCACCAACCATGTCAAACTCTACTTTGCCTGGTAGTTGGCTTCTCAAGCAATATTTCAGTCTGATCTTATCACTTTTTATTCACACTTAGTTATTAAAATTTAGTCTAATTTAAATTTTAATCTTATACTTTATTCAAGTATTCCACCAGTTTAAATTAATCTTGTGTCATCAACAATGTATACAGAATTGGGAGTGAAAATAAATGGTCTTACAATCCCCTCCTCTTACCCAGTTTCTGAATGCTGATCTTCTTTCTAGTGGTGGTATAAAGAAAGATAAAGAGGGGAAAATACTCTCTTCATGTGAATGTCCTTTTCGTGGCTGGCTACAATCGCTATTCCATTTTGTTAACACCTACATATGTCTGTGATGATTATTCTGTAGTCCGCTTTCTAGATTTTATCACCACTGGCCTGATTTGTTTCTGTAGAGTTGATGTACTCTGTTGGTGATCCAGGTTGGCCTTATTCATTTGGACTTTGAACCCCAAACTGATTTCCTAGGCATTCATGATACCTTGTAATATGTAATATAAATTTCAGGCTGACTCTTGCTGACAGCTTTATGTCATATTCCCTTGAAGATTACATCTTTTTGACCAATGCTTCACTGATGCCCTGGATTGTTATTTATCTACCACATCTCAACTCAGAACCTATGGATATTAGAAGAACCTATCTTCCATACCTCTCAGGAATGAGGGACTTGAAAGAATTGTCCTTGATTCCTTTTTGGCCATACCAACAGCTCAACAGGAAATGCATACCAACCACCCCTTCCTGAATATATCCACCCACTAGATAAGTGATTCTTTTTTAGATCCCGTAAAGAAAAAAAAGTCCAGTTGAGTTTCCCCTACCTATCCAAATAAAAAAGTGAGAGAGAAAAATTGCTTAACTGTCCAAACGCTCGTCTCTTCACTTTCCTCAAATGTCCTCAACATTGACCCTCTCTATATAGGCCAGGGTTTGTAAAAATGCGTAACAGATGTTCTGCCAAAATAAAATGCAGGCAATGCAGGCCTTTTATTTCTTAAGTTTGAACTCTTGTTGCCAATCTCAAGACAATGTATCCTACTGTCAACATATACCATTAGGCTAAGCATAGTTATTATAAAATTCTCTAAAATTGTTCTTTTATTTCTATGTCATAAGTTGTAAGTTCTACCAGTTGTTACAACTAATGACTCCCTCTAATAGCAGTGAATCTCCTCATGTGGTTTGTAATTTTTTTGTGTGTGTTCACCTATAGTAGAAATAGTCTTTACTGGATATTTCTTCTGCTCTGGACTATTGGAGGGTCCTTATGAGTCTTTGTCTTTGTCTCTACTAGGGTCCTAGAGGTGTTAGGCACTGTCATCATCTGTGATATAAGTTTAAGTTTCAATTTCTTGATCCTTATTTGCCAACCAAGAATCCAAAAAAGTTCTCAGCTTCCTTGCTAATTCTCTATACTCAAGTGGATGGGGATTTTCCAGTTCTTATTTATAGGATGGGTAGCATGCTACTTTATTCTTTTCCATCTCCCTGGCATGTATGAGACCAGTGCCTCATCTCCCATCTCAAGTTAGTGTTAATTACCCTAGCTTTTATGTTACATACCCTGTTCTAACACAACAGTATTTTGTTAAGCTTGATTTCCTACTCTCTACTTGCACTTCCCTCTTTTCTGACACATGAGGTGTTTTAGAAATGTTTTGTAGATCAGCTATGAATTAAAAATGTTTCCTTTATAGTTTATCCAGCAATATAATATTACCAAAATAGAGTATGTGGGGGGCTTACCTCATCACATACATGTACTGGCTTGGATGGAAGTTTACTTTTTCATTTGTACTTCCCTTCAAAGCCACTTTGAATTCTGTGACTTCAAAGTAATTTTAAGTTCTAAACTATTAAGCTTAACAGTTATTCTAAGTGGCTTTTAACTCTAATTCAGGCTTCGAGACTATATTTTATGTTGCAAAGGTGACCTGTAAAGCTGGTACATTCAGCCTCTCCAGCTGTGTCCTTCAGATGCATTGAGGACAGAAGAGGCTATCCATCCTGACGGTTAAATCAGCAAGGTAGTTCATTACCTCAATCTGCACCAAAGTTAATAAGACACATTACCAGTTGCATCCCCTCATCTTCAAAGCTCTAAGGTACCCTCGGGTATTTAAGGAGATATTTATATTTTCCCACTGGGATCTATGCCCAGAATGAAGACAGCCTGTAGTCCAGCAGGAGCTGGAAATGACCCAGATTTAAGATTTCTTTCACCTTTTAAAGTAAAATACTTAATTTCACTTTTTGTGATAAACTGTACATAAGATACGAAGCAGGTATAGAAGTTTGGTAGGCTTACAAGGCAGGTTAGACTGATACTTTTTATCAGATAGAGACGGAATATCCTCCATCATTTATTTGTAAGGGCTATGAAAAAAGGAGAAATATGGGAAATCTGATAAATTTTTTGTTTATCCTAAAATAAAGCTTTTCTTTAGACTTTGCTTTTGGTGGTAGTGTGGGGCAGTCGCAGGTGGTGATGATTGCACCACTGTATGTCCTGTATTTATAGGTTTACCTACTACTAACAATCTCCAAGGTAATAGAAAAGAATCATTTTAATATTTTTTAGCCTCTCTTGCATCTTCCTGCTTTTCCCCCAACAGACAGAAACACAATCTAGAAACTTACCTTTATTATTTCTTTGGTTTAAAAATATTTTATCACATACATATGAATACAAAAACAATGCATTGTTCAGTTTTGCCTATTTTGAGCATTACAAAATATGGTAACCTATGATATCTAGTTTTCTAGAGCTTCCTCTTTTCACCTAACATTTTTGTGTCTGAAATTCATCCATATTATTTTTTTTGATGTATTTTTTCATCATTACTTCAGTATTCTCTGTTTGAAGGTGACATGTGTATTTATCCATTCTCTTTCTGGTGGACGTTAAGGTTGTTTCCTTTTTTAAAATTATTATTACACAAAGTGCTAAAATGATCATTCTTGTAACTGTCTTGGTTGTTCATGCAAAACACTTTCTCTGAGGATATATAGCAAAAAGTGGAGTTGTCATTTCATTGGCTATATTAATGTTGACTTTACTGAGAATGACAAACTGTTTTCCAAAATGGTCACTCGGTGTACACACCAACCAGCAATCAATAAATTTTTTTGTTGAGGCATATTTTCTCCCAAACATGGAATTGTCAAACTTCTCATTTGTGTCAGTGAACTTGATATCTTATTGCAATCCTGACTTACATTTTCTTGGTTACTAATGAGGTTGAACATATCTTCATGTTTATTTTATATCCATACTTCTGTTTGAAATTCTGCTTCAGGTCTTCCTTTCATTTTCTATTGAGTTATTTGTTCATCCTTTAATTGACTTTTGGCATTTTTTCTGTATTCTTATTAATCTGTTACAAATATTTTAATTGTTGTCTTCAAGTTTGAGGGCTGTTTTCTCAATTCCTTTATGGTATCTTTTGATTAATAGAAGGTTTTAATTTTAATGTAGTCAAATTCATTCATCTCTTTTCTTTGGTCACTTTTTAACCAAATGTCTTGAGATATTTTTCCCTACCCCAAGATCAGAAACATTTTCTTCTATATTTTCTAGTAGCAATCTTAATGTTTGGTCTTTTAATATATGCATACTTATATATATGAATCTATTTCACAATTCATATCAAAGGCCATTTTAAAAAATCAAATTTTTGAAATAGTAGTCATATTCTGATAATATACCTCAATGAAATAATAAGAAATTTGGAAAAAGAATCCATATTCTTGATGATTTTTTCCATAAATTTGTACTAGCAAACAAAATTAAAAATAGCCTAACTATCCAATAAATGTGTACTGTTAAGCCACTTAAATGAAGCCATAGATTTTTGTTAAAAATATGTCTTCTTAGTTATATGGAAAAATTACATGATCTAATGTTTAGTGAAAAGAGATCTATAGTTAAATTCATATTTTAATTGTTTTTAGTTATAAAATTATTTATATATGATAAATTTTAGAGAAGGTCACAGAAAAGTGGTTGATGTGTCAGGAAATTATTTATATATTCATTTTTACATATGTTTTTATTTTTCTATTTTCCAGACTGCAATGTTGGTGAATATTTTTGTTTAAAAAAGTAGATCATTGGATCTTGAATTTATTCATTATTCATGTAATAAAATGTTTCTTTAATGATTTATAATTATACAGGTATTAAATGAAAAAAATGACTAGATGCATTTTAAATTGCTGCAAAGGAAAGGTGAAAGATATTAAATAAAATGCTATATTTTCAGAAGTTTTAAAAATGTAATACCAAAGTCTCTCATTCACTTTTATACCATAACATTTAATCTGTGATATATATTTCTTTCTTAGGAAGTTTGGGCATGTTGGCATGAATTACTGTCATACTTGGAGAAGGCAAACAAGTGGCTAAATGAAGTAGAAATCAAACTTAAAACCACTGAAAATGTTCCTGCTGGAGCTGAGGAAATCTCTGAGGTGCTAGATGTAAGTTGTGAATTAAACTAAATGATGATCATTTATATGCAGTAGTGAATAAGGTCAATTACCAAATAGAAAATAAATTCAAAGTAAACCACACAGGAGAGTATAGTTACCATGTATCACTTAGCACTGGCACTTTGGATAAAGCCTTCGTTCCCCCTAAGAACTTTCCAGGTCTCAAGGTTTTAAAGAAGGTTTAAATAACCTCTTATAGAGGACATTTGCCTTTTGTTATATCACTAAGTTCTATGTAGACATATTACCTGCTTAAATCTACTGAAGACCTGCAAAGACAGTTTGAATGCACAGTTTTGCTCCTTTAAAGTAGAGCTAAACAGGATGATAATATGAAGCATTATTTCCAGTTTAAAAGCTACATTTATTAAATTGGAATATATTTTTAAATTATTTGAAATCACAAATCCATACCTTAGAGAATGTTTTGAGGTATTAAATGGTTGTGCTTTGATATTGGAAATATATCTTTAAAATATTCATATAATTTAAGTACATTTTCAAGTTTTATTTTGGAGATTCCTAATGAGTAAATTTTAAGAGTTTGCATATATGAGCTTTGATTTATTTTAACCTCTGACAATTAATCATTCATGCTCTATGCATTTTAGTATACTTTTGACTTATCTTCTATATGTAATGATTATGTAGTTTTAACATATTGAGTATTTGTAGAGCTGTATGTAGTGTAGCCCCTTTGTAAATCTGCAAAATAAGGAGCATAAATTACCCAAGATATGAAGAAAATGTGAAATATTTCTTTAGACATAGTAGAATTAGAATCTTAGAACATCAGAGCAAAAACCTATAGATCATTTTATCTAACTTCCTTATTTTCATAAGAAAATTGTAAAACCTAAAGAGATATCAAAGAACAACAAGGGAGGTCTCAAGTGAACTATAATTTTGGTCCTGTCCTTTTCAGAGAGTCTCACTGAATGTTTCTTGTGAATCAACAATGGGATGCATCTTTCAGAAAAGATGAAGCAAATTTATAGCAAATTAATAAAAGGATAGTGACTAGAACATAAGATACGGAGATGCAATTATCCTATGAAATGATCATATTGTGCATGGAACACCATGTTAAATTCTTCATACCACCTTTTAAGTGATGCATGGAAAAACCAGGGCATGTTCAGAAAGAAATAATGAGAAAAGAGGGCAAACTTAAGGCAGTAAGGGCTAGTATTTAGAAAAGAGAAGTGAAAAAAAGGCTTTCTGTCACTATTTACTGTCTTATTTACTATTTTAAGTAAAATTGGTTTTGTCAATGTTGCTGCTGCTCATCCAGGAAGACGCTTTGAGTAGCAAAGGGATAGACCATCATTTGTCAAGGATGGAAAAACTGCATACCTTCTAAGTTCACGTTTTCTATAATTGACGCCTTACTTTAGCTTTCTTGTTCTCAGTCCACTTTTTTAAAAAATGAACAGTCTGTGTGCTTTATTAGGACTTATAAAAATAATGTATCCATTAAAATAAATATTTGCAAAGTTGAGATTTTTTAGTAGTAAAATGTATAGGTTACAAGGAAAATTATTAATAACATTTTATACCTAAAAACGTGATGGCCTTTTAAATATTTTAGAGGTCATAGTCACATGTATTGTACGAACTCACTTAGGAAGTCTCTATATTTTAATTTCTCCAATATTTAACAGAAAAATATGCTGAAGTGGCTCAAAATTTGAGAAATAATAGATATACAAAAAACAATTACAAATATGCATTGGGACATTTCCATGTCTTTAAGATAAGAAAAACAGCAGAGCATTGAAAGAATTGGTTAGAACAAAATGCCCATCCCTTATTATGTATACATGTTTGAGATCCAGCAAGATGATATTGAATCATTTGTTTTCTAGCATGCCTAAACTTGACACTGAGATTCTTTTTCCCTGTATAATCTAGCCAGACAACGTTGTCGATTTTTAGCAGTATATCAGTTATGGATTACTGGGCTGAAGATAACAGAAATTACACAATGGATTAAACACACAAAATGATCTTTTCTCAACACAAAAAGGAAACTGAAGGGAGCTTACCCAGGGATGATGATAATGATAGTTCAACCATATGATGAAGCATACAAACTCTCTCTCTCTTCTTTTCCTTTCCTGAGCTTGAAGGCCTTTATCCTCATTTTTATTGCCTTCCAGTCCAAAAATGGTTGCTCTACCCCCAGGCTTTGTATGTGTAAAAAAGTGTAAAGGGCAATGACATTTCTTCTTGGAGACTGTTCCTTTTTTCTTGTATTTGGAAAGGAAAATTGCTCATGATTTTCTACCTACATATATATACAGAATCGTGTCCCCTGGACACCACTAGCTGTAAGAGAAGTTGAGAAATTGAGTATTTTACCCCTCCAGGTTTTAGAGTAGAGGATGTCAAGGAAGAAGGTGACTGAGAATGATTTTTTAAGTGCTCAGTTCACAATGCTGCCATAATCCCATGAAGATACATGGAGAGTGACATCATATTTTTTGAAACAAAAATGTTCCTTCATGTTCTATTACCCCAATTAAATTTTGCTTGAAATTGCTTATGACTTAATTATATGTAAATCAAAAGATACTGAGCATTTTGTGTTAATTTAATATATTTAGAAGAAGAAGAGAAATAGTAATTATTGCAAATGTGTTTCAGTCACTTGAAAATTTGATGCAACATTCAGAGGATAACCCAAATCAGATTCGAATACTGGCACAGACCCTAACAGATGGCGGAGTCATGGATGAACTGATCAATGAGGAACTTGAGACGTTTAATTCTCGTTGGAGGGAACTACATGAAGAGGTATGAAGATAAGCGAAAAATGTCTTTAATCTAATTTGCATAAATATATAGCAAATACAGGCCTTTCAGATAAGATGAGCAACACTTTAAATATTAGCTCAGCTTCCAGTCTTATAGACAGTCCAATGCCAGACACTGGCTGAATTTTTTATGTGGTATTATATCATTTAATCTTACAAAAACATTACAAAGTAGGATTTTTAACAAGAAAATGAGACACATCAAGAATAGTAACATTTTTAGGTGCATATACTCATAAATAGTTAATCTAATGTTTTAAGTTTGGTCTTATCTGACAACAGGGTTTTTTCCCTATCTAAGATTAACCAATATATGCCGGTATTCTTCTCTCTCTCTCTTTCTCTTTGCCTTTCTTTCCCTCCCTCTCCTTGTCTCCCTCTCTCTCCACCCCACACACATTTTTTATGGTCATGTGAAATCCACTAATAATGCACATGATTCCATTATTACCCTGGGTATTGTTTATTTTCTCCAAATAATACAAAAAAGTCTTATTTGTATTTAATTGAGAAAGATTCATGTTTCATAATTCACACACGGCATGATTTTTCAAATCAAAATTAAAACGAAATAATATATTTCTCCTAGTCAAACAATGTTTTGCATATTCTCTCATAAGTCAACAATAGATTATTTGTCAGGAAGAAAACCTATTTCATAATAATAGGTTTAGTTTCATATCCATTTACTGAGCACATCTACTATACGTGAGCTACTGTTCTTTGGTTTAGTAATAAGTAAAAAAAATCTCTATCTTCATAACTTATAGACATTGATTAGTTAAGTAAAAATTCATTGATTTCCTAGTATGTGTGGGACATAAAAACAAATAATATCCATATAAGATAAGAAAGGATACAAAGAGAAAAAAGGAGGTTGTAACTAGGGGCATATGCAGGAAACCTTTTGATATTTACATTGGGGGGATGTTTTACTTGCTTATAAATTGAGAGAAAAGTCCTGAGTAGAAGAAACTCCTCTCCCTTGGATCCTGAAAAGAAGTAGGGGAGGATTTGGCAGATCCATGCAAACGTGCCAACAGCAGCCTCCGGTCTTTAATCCTGCCACTGTATTTGGTGAGTAGTCTATCCATATTTTATCCATATCAAAATAAGAGATCAGGAATTGGAAAAGGGGAATTCCAAACAGTCTCTTGGCCCTTCACCATTGTTTCACTGTTACTGGACGTGAGTTAAAGTAGATATTCCTAGCTGGCAACTAAATTGAAAGTTATTTAAATTAGGATTTTGATATAGAATCAGAGTGTGCTTTTATTTACTTTTGAATATTAGTGTCAGGTAAGAGATTGTAGTTCCAGAAAAAGATCAAGTTACATTGTAAAACTGATCTTTGGATTAGCTGTGAAATGATCTGACTTTTAATTTTTAATATTTTTCAATGTTCATCTATTCTGCCCTTAAGAATAGACTACTCTCTAACCTGATCTAGGTATCAACTCTATTTATGTAATTATTTTGCAGTCCTTTATTAACACAAAACTACTATGACCTTATAGTTCAAAGGTATTTAGTATGAAGCCTGATATTTTCCCCAAATACATAATTCAATTCAACAACAAACCTCAGTTGAGCACTGACTCTAATGTGTACTGAGTTGTTATTCCATGGAATTTTGGATCAGAAAAACTTGGGTTAGAGTAATCCCTCATATTAATCAGAGTCCAGACAGGGCACAGAAAATGCATAGTTACTTGAATTGGGAAAGTTTAATACAAAAAAGTTTTAACTATTTATGGGGAATTAATTTTTAAGAAGTAATAAAAGAGAGCTCTAAAGAATGCCCTAGGGCTGAGGGATGGTCTCCAAGGAAGGAAGGAATGGACTTGGAAAGATAGGAGCTGTACCCAACGCTGGATCCAAATTTCTTCGGAAAGAGTGTATCTACAGCCCATGAGATAGTAAAAAAGTCTACTTGGCTGACTCAACCCACAGCTAGCCCATAGTGGGCTGAAGCTACTGTAAAGGGAATACTGGGGCAAGGCGCTGACAAAATTCACAGGAATATAGCCTGTGGGAGATGCTATTTGAATTTGCTGGGAAGCTGGTTGGTGTACCCGTTGGATTTGCTGGGAAGCTAACTGTAGTATGTGCTGCTGAACTTGGAGAAATCAGGTGGGGCTCCATGAAGCTGCCTACTGTTTTGCTACCCATGCTGAACTTGCTGCTCTGGCATCCATAGAATTTGTAAGATTCTACGCATAAAGGGTGCTGCTGAAACTCATGGGGATAGGGGAGTGGATGAAATGAGCTCTACTGAACATCCTGCAGGCCAATCCAAAGCCACAGGAGTGGAGAAAGAAGTAAAAACACACTGATGCAGAGAAACCTTTACCTCCCCATTGTTCCTACAGTGCCTTTATTGACAAAGCTTAGTGTCATGTCAGCTGGCAAAAGGAGAAATGTTCTAGTATAAACAACAGGACAATGTTGAAAGGCAATAAATTGATAACTGACACATTTCTCAACTATTCATTAGTTATGTGACCTCAGGTAAGCTTCCATTTCTTCACCTGTGATAACAGATCCTATTTCATAGGGTGCTTGTGAACAAAATATAAAATACTGTATTACAAGTGCTTACTACGATGGCCAGGAAGATAGTGTTATTCAATAAATGATAAACATTTTTATTTTTACTAGATTGTATGCTAGAGTTATCAACTCTCAAAGAAATGTGTGTGTGCATGTGTGCGTGTACATATATATGTTTATGTCCTGCCAAGGGCAGTGATAGGTAAGCAAATACATATATTTCAGCATGAAAAAAAAATGAAATGTACATGCCTCCATTAATGAAATAAAATGCATGAGATAGAAAAAAAAGGACTTTCATCATCTGTTAAGTCTTAAAATTCAAAGGAGTTCTCCATTTCTACTTGAATAATCAATTAAGCAGAATACTATAATAATAAATAAACTTGAAAACATAGTCCTGGCTATGTTTGTGTTAGATATTTAGCCAATAATAACCTGAGAGTTATTTGATGATGAAAATAAAGCATATTTGTTGCTTTAGGAGTTTCATGAAAACCACATTGTATTAGAGATAATATCCTTCTCAAATTCTATTGTACTGGTCTTTAATAAGCTGATGTGGCTTGAAAGATATAATGTTGAGTTAAAATTATAGGTAGTAGTGGGGCTTTCATATTTCTTAGTCTATAAGCTGGGTATGTTGATCGATTCCAAACTACTTAGGTAATAAAGGAACACCTAATTATTTGTTACAAGAGTAACAGAGTTATCAAATTGATTTTTTTTAAAAAAATCATGTTGTACATCAATGTGTTATAGTCAAGAATAGTGCATTTGTTTTAAACTATAATTTTCTTGATTTTTTTGGTTGGCTAAGGAAAAATAATAGTATTTCCATTAATAAACAAAGTGCTCTTTCATTTGAAAATGAGCCTTAACCTATTTTGTTCTCAATTAAATGCCTATGTCAGAGGTTTGTGGGGTTTTTTTATTGCCTACCTAATGTTTCTTATAGCTACAATTATGCAGAACTAAGGTAACATTCAATTGCCTGTTAAATCAATCAAACAGCCAGAGTTTTTATTGCCTATGAATATTTAAAAGAGATACGCTAGATCTCATTCCTAATTTCAGAGTGTGAGTTTGCATTCAGATAAGTAATAAATTATTTCCATCACTTTAAAAGGTGTCTTTCACTCTTGATAATCATACGGCACTACATTTTCTACTCACAGTAATGATTTGAAAGATGGTTAGCAAACCAGGAAACAACTCCAAATGTCATACCAAATCATATAATTTTTACAACTATTGTAATAGCTTTATTATCCACCAGAGTAACCAAGCTACAAGAGATGTTTTAGTAATACAACAAGGTGCATAATAATAGTAATAATATATATGATTACAAAGGCCCAGGTACTGTTCTAAAAGTTGGATATGTATCTTCTCCTTTAGTTCTCACAATTACCTTATGATATAGGGTCTTTCATATCCCCATTTTATAGACATGGAAAGGGTATCAAAAGGCAAAAAGTTAGGAAGAAGCTATAGAGTATTTACACCAAAGTTCCTTTGCTCTTTAAGCCTGGGCACATGACCATTTGACTATATTGTTTCCAATCTTTGGTGACCCTTTGCTTAAATTAAAAATAAAAATTTCCAGCTTAGAAGCTGGAAATTAACTAATTTCCCAGTTTTAGGAAAAGCTTGCAACCTGAGCTTAAAAGTATTAGGGCTGACTAATTAAAATAAAACATTTTAGCATCTTGAATATTAAAACCACACATTTAGAAGTCCAAAGCCTTTACCCATTCTCTTGTTTAGTGATTATTTCATTTCCCATTTCTATTCCTTTCAAAGCTATCTTTAAGTTGTTTCACCTGACATGAAATAGCAGAGTAAAAGAGAAAAGATAAATTCTAAATTGGTTAATTCTGCTGTAATAGTAAGCTTCATGATAGGTGGCTAGAGGGACCCATTAATTGTTCCAGGTAATTATGACTTTGAATTGTTCCCTCAGTGTCACATCTGCTTTAGCATAGAGAGACCAGAATGGAAAAATAATGATCGAAGGAATGCTGTAAAGTAATCTAGGAAAATAAGTGATAGTATATGCATCATGACGTCCAATTTTATTGGAAAGCCATTTGCCTAATAAGAGAATATGTTTATTGTTAGAAGATATCAATCTGTAATAATAGTTAACCTTTTTTTTTTTTTTTTTTTTTTTTGATACAGAGTCACATTATGTTGCCCAGGCTAGAGTGAGTGCCGTGGCATCAGCCTAGCTCACAGCAACCTCAGACTGCTGGGGTCAAGCAATCCTCCTGCCTCAGCCTCCCGAGTAGCTGGAAATACAGGCTTGTGCCACCTGGCCCGGCTAATTTTTTTTCGATATATTTTTATTTGTCTAGATAATTTCTTTCTATTTTTTTTTTTTTTAGTAGAGACGGGGTCTCGCTCTTGCTCAG
>CAUYSK010028649.1:0-13124 GCA_963575035.1 Avahi laniger | reverse complement strand
TACTGTTTTCTCCTTCTATTAGTGATCCGATTGAAGTCTCCCTTCCACAGGAAGGTGTTTGCACATAAAAGAAGAGTTTGCTGGCTCCTGTTAGGATGTGTGGTAGATGTCTGAGTTGGGAGACTTTCTGAGATACCTTCTCTCATCCAACAGACTTGTATCATCTCTGTGTCCACTTGGGAAAAGGGGTCAGCATCTTGATTGTTCACTTCTGAAGAGTGATTGACTCTCTGTGCATTAGGTTGTATTAACTTCTAACTTAAGGCATTCTAATTTGTCAGAGTAAAGTAACATTTTAAGTAGAAGAAAATAATGTTTATCATTTTTTCTTATATTTAAAAAAATATTTAGGGATTGAAATCGTCTTTACCAGATTATAGAGCTGCAACATACATGATAATATGTCAGATTTCTGTGAAAGTGACAATGGAAGATACCTTTGTGAATTCATTGGCATCACAGATCATCAAAACATTGACCAAGATTCCCTCTTTGATCAAGGATGGATTAGGTTGCTTGATAGTGCTCCTGCAGAGACAGAAGCCAGAGAGCCTTGGGAAAAAGTATGTACAATTGAATTGAGAATTGATGCTAGTCAGAAGTGAACGGAATGATTGTGAATAATCTTTTTGTAAGATAAGTGACATATATATATTTTTATATTGTCATTCATTGTCTAGCTTGTAAAGTCAACATCATATGTACTTGCTTCCTCCAAGGCCATTCCCTCACTTGTGTAGTGTTCCTGACCTTGTTACAATACTTCATGGGATTTCTGAAACTTACGATGTCAGTCCTCTTCTGCGTTACATGCTTCCCCATCTGGTTGTCTCCATCATTCATCATGTTACTGGTATGTGGTTTTATATTTTATGTCTAGAAATTTCCTTTCTAAGATTTAATCCTCTTAAAATAGGAACCATATCCTAGTTAATAGCTTTTGAAACATTTAAAATTTCTCTATCCAATTGTTTTTGTGTAACTTGTCTATTTTTCTTAAGCAAGAAACATTTAGGGTAGGGAGTGGGTTGGTTGAAGAGAGATCCATGTTATTTGAATGATTTCTCAGAATTCTGTTTTTTTAGATTTGTATTCTTAAACAGTCTCTACATGGAAAAAAACTATCAAATTATTTTAAAATGCATTACTGAGTAAACCTTTGCCTTCTCACTTAATGAACTTTAGTGATTCATTTACAACAAATATCCACTTGCCAAAAAACAGTTTTTCTCCCTAGAGTCATTAAAAATATAAGACCAAGAATATATCATACATAAAAATCCTGATTACAAAAACAAGGCCAAAAAATGAGCTAGAAAGTTATTATTTGTTTTTACCCTTTAATAAATATATAAAGACAAGGAAGAAACACTTGGTCTTATTGCTACTTGGAGAATGCTAAGAAAGACGTCTCCAAAATTATGTTAGTGGATACAAAATAAGGTTATCACAACTACGTCTTGGTTTAAAAATGCATTTCAGAAAAATGACTAGCATAAATGAAAGTGTATTCTTCCTATTCTGGTGCTGATGAGTAATGTGATCCCAGTCTTTGAAGGCAGGGGCTAAAGTCAGCTTTGGGTGTTTATAGTAAATCTGGAATGGAGATGATAGCTCTTGGTTCAGTAAGAAGGTATGTATTGAAACAAAAGCCAGTTTTTAGAAGTAGTTTATTGAGATCTACCCAACTTCACCACTAACTTGTAATGTCATACGGAAAGACTATGTAATTTTTGGACTTTTGTTTTATTGTTGTTATGGGCATGATAATACTTGGTAAAAATATAGAAGTTCAGGTGAAGGACAAATGAGGGTAATGTATACAAAAATGCTTTGAAAAATATAAATGCCTGAACAGGTAGAATACACTTTTGAAAATAGGTGAAAAGCTGGATATCAGTATATATGTTCTAAAATTATTCTTAGAAAGATTTTCTGTTGTCAGTAAATTTAATAATGTTAGCATGCAAAAAAATTTTCCCTAACTCAGTTTTAATTTGTTACATATTAAGGAGAAGAAACTGAAGGGATGGATGGTCAAATCTACAAGAGACACTTAGAAGCTATACTTACAAAAATATCACTGAAGAACAACTTAGACCATTTGTTGGCTAGGTAAGCTGTTATTTTTGACATGCTTTTGATTTACATTTTTGTGGCTCAGTATACTTTTCAGGGCTGGTTAGAAGTTTTCCAGTATTCCTTTTTAATGTACATCTTACTTTGTCTGTATCATTTTATTAACTGTAAGTACTTAATCTAATAACTGTGGCAGCATAAAAAGCAAAAGTAAGCCAGGCGCGGTGGCTCATGCCTGTAATCCTAGCACTCTGGGAGGCCAAGGCGGGAGAATCGCTTGAGGTCAGAAGTTTGAGACCAATCTGAGCAGAGCGAGACCCCGTCTCTACTAAAAGTAGAAATTAGCTGGACAACTAAAAATGTATAGAAAAAATTAGCCAGGCACAGTGGCGCATGCCTGTAGTCTCAGCTCCTCGGGAGACTGAGGCAGGATTGCTTAAGCCCAGGAATTTGAGGTTGCTCTGAGCTAGGCTAATGCCACGGCACTCTAGCCCGGCAACAGAGGGAGACTCTGTCTCTAAAAGTAAAATAAAAAGCAAAAGTAGTTTGTCTTGATTGTCTTTAGTGTTTATAGATGAAAATAGAAAGTTAATGGTTAAGCTAAATTTGGGTTATAACTAAATACAATTTGTGGCTGTTCGAAGTGTTCTATTAATAAATGGACCATTATGCCTGCAACAATACATTAAAGTTGATAGTAAGTATCAATTAGAAACAATACTGAGAGTAGTAAAGATTATTTCTTCCTTAAATATAATTCAGTCTTCCTTTTTTTTTTCTAGACAGCCCCACCCCCACACCTTTTTTTTTTTTTTAATTAAAGAGCTGCTTGGTACAGTGAAAAAGATAATAGGCATTGTAGTCAGATGTAGGTTTGAATCCTACTTATACCACTTCCAGTAGAGTAGTAGTTGTGGAGGTCAGATTGGATCTGTTTTGCTTTTGTGTAACATCAGGCTTATACCTGTCTGCTGATGGGCGTCATTTGTGCCCCTTGCTCAGAGGGTTGGTTTATGAATTAAAGGAGAACATACCGGTGAAGTAGCATTGAGAGCCGAGGCCCTGGAATTAGACTGGGCTTTTTTTTTTTGAAACAGGGTCTCACTCTGTTGCCCAGGCTAGAGAGCAGTGGTGTCATCATAGCTAACTGCAACCTTAAATTTCTGGGCTCAAGCAATCCTCCTGCCTCAGTCTGCTGAATAGCTGGGAATACAAGGTGCTCGCCACCATGCCTGGCTAATTTTTCTGTTTTTTATAGAGACAGGGTCTTGCTATGTTGCTCAGACTGGTCTTGAACTCCTGGCCTCAAGCGATCTTCCTGCCTCTGCTTATCAAAGTGCTGGGATTATCAGACCAGGCATTAAAATTTAAACACCAATTCTGGTTTTTATGGCACAGAAGAGTTTACTAAATGTTGGCTTTTGTTGCTCTCTTGTTTAACCTCAAGTAAATTGGAAGACTTCTTACCCTATTTTATCTATAAAGTAAATACCATAATTTCTACTTTGCAGAAGCATGACAGCTAGAGATAACATTTGTAAAGCACCTAGAACATAGTAGGTACTCAATAAATAATAACTCGTGTGCTGATATTTCTCTTTTCTTTTGCAGCCTTCTTTTTGAAGAATATATCTCATATAGTTCACAGGAAGAAATTGATCCTAATAAAGTAACTTTGCTTAATGAACAATTTCTTCCACTCGTCAGACTTTTAGAAAGCAAGTACGTTGTATGTATATTTGTGCCTTTCTTTAATGTGTACCTCCTGCTCTGTAAAGGTATGATTTACAAGTCACATCTTAATATAGTAAATTTTAATGAAACTATCCTTTTCTTATTTTTTCCTCTTTAGAAATGAACACATATAGGAATTAAAAATATTTGAAATATAAGAGGAAATTTGGGTTATGTCAGGACTATGGAGAGTAGAATTTTTTAATACAGAGACTATTTTCGTTATTGGAGTAGTCATAGTAACAAACTTGAACAATGTCACTTTGTTTTACGTATACCATTTATTAGAATTTAAGTGTTAATCTCAGGAATTTTTTAAAATTTTATGTCTTTCCTTTATACATGTATGACATATATAGTATTAATAACTTTATTAAGAATAGTGAATTCTTTAATTTCTTCCCAGATACCCCAAAACATTAGATGTTGTATTAGAGGAACACCTAAAGGAAATTACAGATCTGAAAAAACAGGAGCATTTTCACCAATTTATTTCTCTTTCTACAAGTGGAGGAAAATATCAGGTATGTTGCTCTTCTTCAGAGGAATTATGACAATTAGGGGTATATTGATGGTTATTTGAAGAACTTCAAAGGGAAATTTGCCACTTTATGCCTCTCTGTGGAAAATTGTGACAAATTTCCTGGAGAAATGAGACTTTATATCGTTTGCCTAGTTACCTGAAGTAAGTTTCTGAGGCAGGAATTGAATAATTGGAGAAAAGTACAATAATTTTTAAATAACTGTGAACGTGATACTCACTTCAGGAAAATATTATGTGAGAATTTTATATATAATATTCCTTAACGGTTATCAAAGGGTGGTATCACACAGGTTTCTAGCATTCCTTATTTTTCTCCTATGTCTGTACTTTCCAGTGTACTAGCCACAAATTGCTGTTTGGATTATTGATTAGAAAAGGTGAGATGGGTTCTATTTCATGATCATGTTAAAACTTCAGGGATAGTCTGGTGATTCAACTCTCAAATTGTTATATTAGAAGTTAGACATTTAAACAGAAGTTTTTATAATTAACCTTGAAAACAGATATTATGAAGGGAACTATGACTGCTTTAGTTTTGCTCTTCCATAATTAGACTTTCATCTTTAACTGTTGGATTTCCAAATCTTAGATTGATAGACTCCCTTTTTAGTCTAATTACGTAAGTGAACTAAGTTGTCACTTATTTGAGCATCACTATTTGTTACATCATTTAGATGAGTTGCATTCTTTCTTCAATAAGATGCTAATATAGTGATTTATTTTAGATGCCTTTTTACTTTGAAATCAGATATGTAAAGAATACAGATTTACTTCATAGAATTGCTTCACTAAATTAAACCTACACATAGACACACAGGTATACACAGAATCAGACCGTTAACAATATGGATTTTTTCACTTGTAACTCATACCGTGTTCTAGAGGCAAGGATTTTGCTTCACTTTTTGATTTCCGTAGTTAAATAGTTGTTACTGAATATGTTGGGCAGTTTCGGGTGCTTTTTTTCTGGTTTTTATTCTTAATCACATGCCACTTATATTAAGTGAAATCATTTGATAATTATGTCAAACCGTATAGTTTTTAGCAGATTCTGATACCTCTCTGATGCTCAGTCTGAATCATCCACTTGCTCCTGTGAGACTTCTGGCCATTAATCATCTAAAAAATATCATGAAAACATCAAAGGTTTGTGTCAAACAGCTTTCCTTTCTGGTTTTTTTTTTTTTCCTTGTGATGAACAGTATGATTCTAGAATAAGAAATTGAAGTTACCATCTAGAAATGATATTGTTTAATTTTAGAGATAGCTGAATAAAGCTGATAAGAGTACTTTGGACTAAGATTTAGGACTGTATATACTAGTAGTCCCCATTTTAACAACATCCTAATAATAACTGCTTTCATATGTTTCCCCATTGCAAATTACTAGTTTAGCTTTAGTTCAATGTTTTTCAAGCTGGAATTTATAGAGCAATTCAAAGAGGTTCATAAATTATCTGAAAGTTTTTTAGTTTTGAAATTTCATTTTGATAGTCTTAATTTTATAGTAAGGCATATTTTGGGACATCTGAATGATAACTTTTGAACACTATTCTATGATTTCAATGCCAGCATTGGCATTTATATTTAAAATTTTGGTGGCTCCAAATAATAGGTATAGAGGCTGACTTGATTTGTAAATAACTTGTAATTTGTATTTATACCCAAAGGCACTGGTGTGAAGATTTTACAGTGATTCCAATAGAAGAACATTTTGTAAACTTCAATCATTCAAACAGTACCTGCATAATTTTTGCTAAATCAACTTACCTCTGATATTATTTTCTTAAAGTTTGTCTTTTAAGTTATTTCAAATGGACTCATTGTTTTTTGTTTTTACTCGGCCTTCAAATTGTGAATGTGAAGTGTATAATTGTATACACATTTTACTGTAATTACTATAAAAATAGAAATGTTCTGTCTGTGTAATATCTAAAATTATATACTATGATTTGAAAAATTCCTGGAATAGAGAAAAGTGGTACAAGTACAATTCAGTTTCAGCTAATTGTAATTATCACATTAAATTCAAATTTTAATTTCAAATTAAAATTCAAATTTGAATTTGAATTTTATTGTCTTTATTGGGTATTTTATATTTGCCTTGTAGATTTTTTAAAATATTTTTTATTTTTTATATCTTCTATATTTTAAGGTGGTATACTTAATCTTAAAATTGATATATAAGCAATAAGTAATTTAAAGCAACATTCAAATCTGAGAGACTATTTCTTTAAAAGTGGTTGATGTAATATTCAGGTTTGAGAAATGTTGGTTTGATTCATTTCTGATCTGGCATGAATTATGCTTTCACAAACTGCTAATAGGTTTATCTTACTGATTAGTTAAATAATTAAGCTAATTGAATACTAGTCTTTGTTATGATAGGAAGATTTTGGTATCTAGAATAAAAAGGATTTCTGAAATCTTTTCATGTTTCTGAAACTATTCTAATCCTTTATTCATTTACTCTTAATCCCCTGTTCTCTGGATTTGGCTGGTTTTCAATGAAGGACACTATATACATTCATCTTACAGGCTTCAATATTTTAATTGTGATTAATGTCTTTGCATGTCAGATTTCATTTTCCCTTCTCTGTTGATGGTAGGACACAGGTGCTATTCTAAATTCCAGATTGAGATATATGGTTACTTATTAGCTCTTGAGGAAATTTTGGTGGCATTTGATACTCAAAACTTTGACTTAATTTTAAGATTAATTAGTTGTTTTTTTTTCCTGCCATGTACAGGTAGGGATATATTCAGGTTGATTTGCAGTCTTATTTTTCTATTACTGTGAATGAGGATATACTTAGTTTTCTTTTGTTTCATTTATTGAAGTATTTATTTTTAAAAATAGAATTTCTATTTTTGGCAGACTGGCTTTGCAGTATATGTTCTTAACCTTGAGAAAATCTAGGTTAACAACAGTTGCTAACTTTTAACAGTACTTATTATGTATAAAACACTGTTCTACAGACTGACATATTTTTTTTAATCCTCTAATAACCCTTTGAGTTAGGTAGTATTACTATTATCAGACCTATTTTACTAATGAGAAGAGTGAGGCCCAGAAACATTAAGTAACTTGCCTAAGGTCACACAGCTAGTAGGTGGTAGAGCTAGGATTTAAACCTAGACATTTTTGTTCTTTAGTCTATGCACTGTCAATATCTAGGTTCTCATTTCAACAAGTTGAACTTCTTAATTACAAAAATTATATTTGGATTATATATATTTTATTATATTTCCAGAAACTGGAAAAAGTTTATATCAAACAATTATTAATCTCAAAAGGCCTTTTAAAGATTATCTAGTTCTAGAGTGTTGGAGTTCTCATCCAGAGCAGAGCCTGTGTTTTTTGACTGGTATTCAGGAGTACTTTTCATAAACCACGCTTCCTTTCTAGCATAAAGTCTTATGAGGTTTCTAGCAACAACTAAATTAATTTTTTTTCTATTACTCAGGAGGGTATTGATGAGTCTTTCATAAAAGAAGCTGTTTTAACCCGATTAGGTGATGATAACATAGATGTTGTTTTGTCAACTGTAAGTGCTTTTGAGGTGAGTGAATTTGTTGTTCGTTGAGAAGTACAATTATGTTTGTAAATCTTTTGCCCTTCATGTGATTCTCTGCTCAAGGCTGGAATATATTTGGAAATTATTTTTCCGTTGGAAATTTGTTCTCTTAAGAGCACAGATTTAAGTCTGGTTAGGAGAAGCTTATAGGAGTAATTACACTGCACACTTTGATATATATGGAAGTTCTTCAGAAAGGGAAAGTGCTTTGTGAATTTTTGTAATGTATTTTTATCAATAGCATATACCTTGGAACCATGGAAAATTGTCTCATGAATGCCACTTTTGAGAAATTGATCTCATAAAACTTTTAAATTACCCTAGGCTACTTGGGAGAAATTCCTTACAATTCATTATTTTTTAAGTTTATAAAAAAAGAGCACCATACATATTTGAAGCAAATAAAAATTTATTCATGGATATTTATATTTTTTTCTCTCTAGATTTTCAAACAAAATTTTAGTTCAGAAGAGACTGTTTCAAATCTTCTGAATCTCTTTCGAAGAGCAGAACTTTCAAAGAATAGAAAGTGGTATGTGTTCATTTCTCCTCATACTATTTGGAATTGATAAAGTTCCCTTTTTAATTTTTTGTTTTTTATGTTGTTTGCAACATATAATTTGGTTACATGACCCTTTGGTCGTGTTAGTAGAACAGATATTAATGTAATACTCTCTTGCATTATAAAACTAATAATTTGGATTTGTGTGTGTTCATTATACTGTTCTCTACATTTGAAATTTTAATAAAATGCAAAGGGAAATATATACTGTATTAAATTCTGTCAAGTAGAATGGGAAGGATTTTTTTAATTTTCTACTCTAATTCTATATAATTTTTACTTTATAATTAAAAATAAATACAAATATATTAAATAAATGGAAAAATAAGTTCAGAGGCACACTATATCTTCTGTATAAGTATTTAATGAGTTCAGGTTGTTTCATTTGGGGCACCAAAAATTTTTACAAGAAAAAGTAACTAGGCTCCTTAGAGGATAAGAGTGTATCTTACATATTTTCATATCTATCATATGGGTAGTAGATAACTATCACATAGGATGTGCTCAGTTAATTTGTTTTTGAATGCCTGTATCTGATTTCCAGTGGAGTTGAGACATCTAGTATATGTTTTATGTTATAGTTAACCTCTGGGGATTTCTCTTCCCCCCACCTCACCCCCAAAAAGACTTGACAGCAGGGTGAGCAGTTTAAAATTACTGTCACAGATAACTCCTTCATTGGCATGGATTTTAAGTGATGTCTTGGTTTCTCTGAATATTATTTTTGGTCAAGAGACCAGGATATTGTCAGTTGAGCTGAAACAAAGTAATGATGGATTTTTTGCTGAATTGCAGCCTCTAATGTGTCTCTCAACCAAATATGCTTACATATCTTTTAGGTACAGGGTACTTGAAATAGCAGCAGACATAGTAATTAAAGAAGAGGTACTGAGGGAAAACGATCAGTTGTCCAATCAGGTGGTTGTACATTTGCTGCCGTTTATGGTGATCACTAATGATGATATGGAATCTGCTGAGATGAAAATTGCTATATATTTATCAAAATCAGGAATTTGCTCTTTGCACCCACTATTAAGAGGCTGGAAAGAAGGTAAGAAATTCAGTTGTTTTTTTGAAAAGGTGAACACATAACACTTCAAAAAGAAGATAGGTACAATTAAAAATTGACTATATTTGTTACTTAAAATTGTTTGTTATGTCATATGCCAGCAAGAAAATTTTTGCTAAGATAAAAAGCATTTAATGAATAGGAAGCTGACTCACACACATTCAGAATTGAATAAAAAGAAAAAGAAAAAGAAAACCTTCACAGAGAAGTAATAAAATGTTTGCCTAAATTCCTTACTGTACCTGACTCTTTACGTGAGCATTGGTGACATAAAGGCTCTCTGTATTCAATTTTTTTACAGTTCTTGAAACTATAATTAAAAGCACAAAGTCAGGAAAATTAACTGGTATAGCAAATCAGAAGATGATTCAGTTGTTGGCTGACAATATAAATTCAGAAGATCCTTCTTCAATGTTACAGTTGGTATGTATGCTGTCAGAGTTCGCTTTAAATGTAAAACACTTAATACCTAGATAGACCTGAGATAGAAAAAATTGTTTTATGACAATCAAGAGCAACTAGTAATGGAGTATGTTTATGTTTTAAGGTGGAAGATTTAATAAGCATTGGTGAAAAGGAGTCCTATAACCTGAAGCAGAAAGTGACATTTCATGTGATCATGTCTGTGCTCGTCTCTTGCTGTTCATCTTTAAAAGGAACTCACTTTCCATTTGCAATAAGAGTCTTCAGTTTGTTGCAGAAAAAAATAAAGAAGCTCAAAAGTGTCATTACTGCAGTGGTAAGGAGTACAAAATCTCTAGAAAAGTTGGATGTTGAGTAAAGCGACAAACTGGCCTATTAGCCACAGCAAAACTGAAAATTAGAAGCAGAGATGTTGAGTCTGTGGATACTAGCTGGATGAAATGTGAAGCAGCGTTGCATAACAGTAGGGTAGTGAATTAGGTGCTCTCTTCCTTTGCAGAAAATTTTACCGAATTACAGAATTTTAACATTGCAATGTTTTGTATCTGATGGCTGATTCTCGCCTTTATTGTATTTATTGGGTAATCACCCAAGCTACACTCAACTACCTCTAGTGATGAAGAATTCAGTTGGTATATTAGTGCTTAAACAAGTACTATTTCATTCTATTGTTTACTGAAAATGGATCTTTTATATTTTTAAATTTTAATATTACATTAGATTTGGATCTGTCCAGCTTATTGCTGTCTTTGACAGTATTACTAAGGGACATATTTGAGCTGTTTATATTTTTACCTACCTAGTACCACATATTGAGATAACAAGATTATTTCTTTTAATATCTGCCATATATTATGGTATTTTGTGTTTATTTGTCCTCCCAACTTCGCAGGGCTCCTCATTATAGGATTTGCTAAATGAATTACATCTTTTTAACTTTTACGTATACCCTCAGGATTGTTATAAGTTCTGATCATAGCCAATGTTAGCTAAAATTTATAAACTTTAAAAGAGTGAATCTTCACATTTTAAAAAGTAACCCATATGGGCCCTTAACTTCTAACTTCTTTGTGTTTTGTGAAGTACGATTATGTGAACTATATTGGTTCTCAGTGTTAAAAGTATGGACAGATTGAGTGTTTTGTATCTAAGTAAAAATAGGGTTGTTTTATATTGCTTTCTTTTAATGCTTTTCTGACGTCATGAGCATATTTGCAGTTGTAGCAGCACACTGAGGTGATAAAATTCCTTACTGAAGATATTGTTTTATAAGTCTGACTTTGCATTGTTTTCCTTCCAAGTTAATACTCTGTATTGGCAGTACGAAGCCTCATTTGTCATTTTCCTATGCTTGTTCTTCTGTTTTGTTTTTTTTTTCTGGCATTGTCAGCATAAATTCTAAACACCTTAACATTTTGCTACTTGTTTAAAATCCACCTGCAAGTTTGAATATTTTACCATGTCCCTTCAGATTAGCAGTAAAACTGAGAGAAGTCCCTTTAAAGATCTCTTAGAAATCCAACTCCTTATCTTTTTATTTTGAAACATGCCCATTTATTCCTACCCTTTATTTGATAAACAGTTTATATGAGTAAAGTTTATTTTTGGAGATAGTGTTTTAAGGTAAAATGTAGATAAAACAAAACCATATTTAACTTATCTGTATTTTTTCTTGTAAATAGTGATAGTTACCCCTCTTTAAAAATCTGACGAAAACTATTATTCTTTTCCCCAACAAAATGCACATATAGAAAAAATTTTGCGTATTGTCCAAAGGAACTTGTACATCCATTGCAGCTCACCCATGTAACTCATGTTCAGAATCCCTTTAAGTTTGCACTAGTTTTTATTAGCTTTAATATTTTAGGAAATCCCTTCAGAATGGCACTTGGAACTGATGGTGGACAGAGGGATACCAATGGAGCTGTGGGCACATTACATAGAGCAGCTCAACAGTGCCCAGAGGATTGCTGTGGAAGACTCAGTTTTACTTGTATTTTCCCTGAAAAATTTCATTTATGCACTACAGGCTCCTAAATCTTTTCCTAAAGGTAAGACATAAGTTGTGAATCTTGTAAATGTGATACTCTGCAAAATTGAATTATTGACTCCATGATTATTCTTTGTCTTGAATGAAAAGCTCCCAGCATGTTCACATAAGTTATGCATCGTTTCTTTCCATGTCCATGTAGATGATATATGGTGGAATCCTGAACAACTGGAAGAAGACAGCAGAGAGTATCTGTGCTTGCTTATTGGACTCTTTGAGATGGTACTCGGTGGTGCTGATGCCGTTCATTTCAGAGTTCTGATGAAACTTTTCATAAAGGTACTGGGCTTATCCCTTCCAGGCATCTTCCTTGTAAGAAGACATTGTAGGGTGGGCTCAGTGGCTCATGCCTATAATCCTAGTACTCTGGGAGGCTGAGGCAGAAGGATCACACAAACCCAGGAGTTCAAGACCAGCCTGAGCAAGAGTGAGACCCCATGTCTACTATTAATAAAATAGAAAAATTAGCTGGGTATTGTGGTGTACACATATAGCCCCAACTACTCAGGAAACTGAGGCAAGAGGATCACTTGAACCCAGGAGTTGGAGGTTGCAGTGAGCTTTGATGATACCACTGCACTCTACCCAGGGTGACAGAGCGAGACTCTGTCTCAACAACACAAAAAAGAGGACGACATTGTAGGTTGTTTTATTAATAATTATGACCATTTACAATGAAAATGAAAGTAGACAAGACTTTTAAACAGTGAAGAGTATGTGATAGTAAACACAGGCTCTGTAAAGCAGTACTGTAATCAGATACCAATCAGTAAGTTGAAGAGACTTATCATTGTTACACCCCTGCTAATTATTATTTATATGTAAGAATCACAACAGCCCAGTCTTTGTATGGTTAATAGCATTTACAAATGAGAAAACTGATGTTCAGAGAGGTTATTTAGCACATGCAAAGTCACTCAGTTGGGAAATTTCGTACCAGGTACCAGCGACCTTCATGTTGCTAGGCCTAGTGATCAGTTCTTGTTTTGTCTGACTTGCTGTCTCCACAGCATTTGACACAGTTGGCATTACTCACATGATCTTCAAGGTCCTTTCTTAATCAGGCTTCCCATACACCACTTGTCT